>CAJNDV010027580.1:18937-29704 GCA_905221635.1 Symbiodinium sp. CCMP2456 | reverse complement strand
ACAGAAACATAAGCATGAAGCAAGTAGCGACAATCTTCCGAGCTAGAAATAGAAATTACAGAACTACAAGAACTACATGGGATGGCGCAGAATGCGTAGTTGTTGGAATTGCTCATCAGGCAGAAGCTCGCAAAGCAAGGACCTGCCATGAGTGACCCACATGTGGTCTTGCAAAGGCGGCATGATCACAGCAAGCTCATCTTGATGCAGCTGGCTGACACAGACTTGAACGACCCAGGCATTACCCAGCATGACTGACTTGATGATGGCAGAGCTCCACTCTGCAACATCAGCAGTATGCACGAGAGTATTGTACAACCATCCTTCCTGACGATGAAGAGTATGTAAAGCCCAACCCCACGTGAATCGCTCAAAGAAAAGGCAATGAAGCCAAGGCAGCTGCAAGGCAAACAGTCTTCGAATGGATGTAAAGGTGTGAAAGTGCACCTAATCAGGTTCCCTAAACCCTAAACCCAAAACCCTAAACCCAAAACCCTAAACCCTACATTAACCGTAAACCCTTGATTTACCGGCTTCTGGGGCCAGGCTGATGGTTTACGGTGCGAAAATCTGCTCGATGGCGTGATGTCGGCGTCTCTGAGCACCACAAACGCGCAAGGAGCTCTTCATGGGTAGTTTTCATTAGGGTCCCTTTTAGGGTCCTTTTTATAAGGGTGCCGTACTATATTGGGGACCTAAAAAGGGACCCTAATTTAGAGAACTACCCTCATGACAGCACAGGAAGGCCCCAAAAAAACAAGCGTTCCTCAGCTGTGCATCTTCGTCATCCACGAATCCGGATTCCGGTCTCTGTGAGCATCCCTCACTCTTTCAAACTCTACTGTCAAGGCTTTTGCAACTTCACATTCTGAGGAAACTGCTAAGCCCTTCTAAACCACGAAGCCTAAAGCCACAACCAGCAGCTCCCCCTGCAAGAGTCCATGAACATAGCCGTCCGGTAACACTAAACCTGACGTGCCAGAACTCTGAAGCTGAAGTCGGCCAAGCTGGGCCTCATACCCCGAATCCTAAATGGTTGCGGGTCTGGGACTAAGGGCCTACCTAGATTACCCCCCGTCTGATGCTATGCCCCAAGCATTGCTTAAACTCTACAGCTTCATTCGCAAACCTCAACTCCAAGTCATGTGCGCTGATACACAACCGCACCTAGCAATCGCTTCAACTCCTCCTTTGAGAAGTCAATCGTCCTCAAAGACGAGTTGAAGATAGGACAGCTGAGGGCTTCAGTATCCTTGATTGGCTCCCGGGTGAAGGCTCTTGCACCTCCTGAAGTCCTCGACCCCTAATTAAACCCTTTTTGGCATCAGGGCTTGTGCAACCTTATAGGATTGCATAAACCCTGACGGTCAGGGTGGATTCTGGGGAGCCTTGACTCTGACTATAGGGAATTCTTGGGGGGTCTAGTGACATTTAGGGCTTAGGGTTCGGGGTTTAAGCTTCAAGGGGATAAAATTCTCAGGGCTTAGAGCCTTACACTCGTACTGGGCAGGCACGCATTCGCGGGTTCAGTTGTGCCTGAAGATTGCTACTGTGACTTGCCAGGGCGGCAAGAACAACAAGAACATCCCGGCAAAGGGCGAAAGGGTTTAGGGTTCAGACATTGCTGCCAAAATTCTGATATATAGCCTCTGCCCCGGTCTCGCTGACGACATAGGTCTTATCTTCTCGCCACAGCACCTTTCCGGAGCTTATTTGCCTCCTGCATTGTTGCCCGAGTCACTAGGTAGGTGCATGGTCGATGCACGGTAGGAAGTCGTAAAGCGAGTTACCCCGTCATAAGACTGCATACCTCTTTGACCTTTGAATGTTACAATAATCTACATATCCTTGACACTATGTATGGATGGGTGGATGGATGGATAGACAGGCAGGCAGGCAGGCAGGGACGCAGGCAGCCAGCCAGCCAGCCTATGTGTGGACACATACACGCATTCGCAAAAACATGCAATGTGTGCGTGTCTCTGCTTGGAACTTGTGCATGCACTCAGGGGGAATGAATGCATGCATGTACGCATGCATGTCCGTCGTGCCACACGCGTATGCATATGTGCATTTATGGTTGCATAGGTAAATACGCATATATTTTCGTGCGCGTGCCCAATTCACTCGTATACCACGAAGAAGAAGGCCAGGCACATAGTCTGCAACATACCGTTCCGCTCGAGACGACAAACTGGCCTTGACCTTGCTTGCAGATGGCAGTGGCAGGCTATCCTGCTGCTCCTGAGGCCCAACAGGGCTCAAGCTTGAAAGCTCACAGAAGCGGAAAGGGTTTAAGTTTAGGGCTTAGGCTTAGACTAACAAGTCACCTTCACTATGCTTCCACTCACAAGCTGGCGCCACCTCCACTCTCTTGCTCACTCTTGTGCCTCCCCTCCCTCTCAGCCCTCTTGTTCACCTCCTCACCCGTGGCTGGGCCGACCATAATGATCGTGTCCTGCATCGCACAAACGGGATACCTCCTACTTGACAAAGAATTACTGCGTCAAGGCTGGACCGACACTAGCTTGGATGCTTAGGATTGAAGGGCTCTACGGTTGAGGCTTTAGGATTTGGGGAATCTGGAAGTAGCCAGAAAACCACTAGACGTTGAGTCTTGAATCGTGGCCTGTGCCCCAAACTCGCAGCAAACGGCCTGATGCAAGCGGTCCTTCTGCATGCCGCAGACATCGAGGCTGGTCTCCAGCTCCTTGAGGTGTCCCATCCTGGGACTATAAGGTTTACACTCTCACAACTCGGACAAGACAGGCGAGGTCTCAGGCGTTCTGGGTGAAAGAGAAGAAAGATAAAGATTATAAGGTTTAGGGTTTAGTGGTTCGCAGGCTTGGCCTTCCGGGTTTAGGCTCTTCAACTGGCCACAGCCTTCTGAGGTCTCCGGGTTGGCAGTCGGCTCGAAGAGGGCCCCCTTGCAACCATGACCTCTTAAGGCTGAAGTCCCACAGAAACCTTGTAGGGTTCAGGGTTTAGGGTTTAGGGCTTAAGGGTTAGGATTTTGAAGCACGGGGCTTGGAAGTCGAGCGCCCACGAAGGTCATGGGCTCAGGAAACATGCACGTGCGGAAAAAGATGCACTTTCAACGGCATGTTGTGATCTGACAGTGTAGGCCCCTCTATAAACTCATCAAGTTCACGATCGAACAAGGCCCGAAAAAACAAGTCATCACTCCCCCCATGAAGCACTGATGAAAGAAAACCGCAGCAAAGCGGCGGCTTTGAGTTCAGACGCCTCACTTCGGCCTCTTCGGCTCCGGGTTTTAAGTATTTGGGGTTTAGGGTTTAGGTATTTGGGGTTTAGGGTTTAGGGTTTAGGGGTTTAGGGGTCTAGGGGTTTAGGGTTTAGGGGTTTAGGGTTTAGGGTTTATGGGTTTATGGGTTCGAGCTGAGGGTTTTTGCCTTAGGGCGTTGTGGACCTTTGTGCCTGTTTAAACGCATCTTCTCCAATCCGCCGGAGCGTCTCAGAGAACCCCGGGGACATGTCCAACTCGTGGGTTTAGGGTTTAGGATTTAGGGTTTAGGAGGGTTTTGTAACAAACCTGCTTACACATTGCCCGCTTGGTTCCTCGAGCTTTTCAGGGACCCAAACCCAAACCCCAACCCAGCTTGCGAATCAGGGCTCACCTCACGAAACCCCAATCCAACTTCAAGGACTTATAAAATACTACAGTAATCTACAACAATCAACTATACTCATACTATAATAAACATACTATGATAATACTATAAGAAACTACAGCAATATTTTAGTCACACAATAATACTGAAATAATAGCACTATATGAAAACCATAATGGTACTATATGAATACTACAAGAACTCACTATTACGAATCAACTCGGGGGTGAGGCTTCGCACCCTCGAGACGTATTGCAATCCTGAGCCGTGAAACTGCCGGGTCTCGCAGGTGCAGCCACGGGGATAGGTTGGGGATTAGGGCTTCGGGTTTAATATTGTTGTGACTTTTCTTATTGTTATTCTTGTTATTGGTATTATTACTATGGCTATGAGTACTGTCATTTTAATCAGTATCACTGCTGACATTTTTCCTGTTATTGTTGTCGTAACGTTCTTGGGGCTCTGGGTTTAGGGCCCCAGAGTTCGCAAGGGCTCAGGCTTTAGGATTCAGGGCTCGGGACTTCGGGTAACTTAGGGTGGGGATGGTCCGCTTAGGGTTTAAAGTTTAGGGTTTTAGGGTTTAGAGTTTAGGGCCCCGAAAGACATGCACAGAAAAGCTAATCGATGCATGTGTGTACAAGCGGACACTTACACACCCGTCTATGAGACACCGACTGTGCTGTGTCGTGCCGGCGGCCCCAGATCACAACACCAGATCAACCGCTCACAGAACGTTTGCACAACCAGACCGAACCCTCGAACCTGCAACCCTGAACCTTAACTCTGAACCTAACCCTGAACTCTAAACCCTTTTGCAGCAGGCTTCTCTACCCTGGACCCTGAACGCTAACCCTGAACACCAAACCCTGAACCCTTTTGCAGCGGGCTTGCCTCGAACCCTGACCCTGAACTCTAAACCCTAAACCCTAAACCCTGAACCCTGTAACCCTGAACTCTAAACCCTAAACCCTGAACCCTGAACCCTATAACCCTGACACCTAAACCCTAAAAACTGAACCCTATAACCGAGAACTCTAAAAACCCTAGGACCTGAACCCTGTAACCCTCAACTCTAAACACTAAACCTATAACCCCGAACTCTAAACTCTAAGCCCTAAACCCTAACCCCAATAGCCGAGAACTCTAAAAACCCTAGGACCTGACTCCAAGGCCGAAAGGCCTCCCGCACGACCCGCGGCGGGACGAGGAGTCGCCTCAGAAGAGTTTAGGGTTTAGGGTTTAGGGTTTAGGGTTTAGGGTTTAGGGTTTAGGGTTTAGGGTTTAGGGTTTAGGGTTTAGGGTTTAGGGTTTAGGGTTTAGGGTTTTTCCGACTTCGAAGCTTCGGTGGGACCCGCGGGGTCACAGCATGGGGGGATATCCGGGGTACTTTAAGTGAGGTTTCAATAATAAGGGTTTGGGATATCAGGGCTCCTTTATATAAGGGTTTCTATAAGGGTTTGGAAGAGGGGCCTTAATAATTGGAATAGGGTTTTGGGCATTATGTAGACCCTTGCAACAGGGTGACTGATGTTCCTTGTCTGTTGTCCTGGTTATGGTTATGACTATGTTAAAATCCTATTGTTGATCCTTCTGCTTTTCATTGCCATTACTATCACGTTCAAGGGTTCACGGGCTTAGGGGGTTTCTGGCTTTGGGATTTGGGCCACGGGGCTTCTAGAAGTTCAAAGCTTTTAGCCGTGGTTGGGCCTTTGAAAACTGATCTTTCTTATGTCCGGAACCCATTCAGCCTTTCTGATTCTTCTTGGCCGCAGCACCCCATCACTCCCGCACTCACCTGTCTGAGTGGAATGCCGCTTGGCGGACATGAGTAGCTATGAGCCGTTTTACTGGCACCGAAAACATACCGGGAAGCCAATCGAAGCGAAAACTGCGATGACGAATTTGGCTCATGCTATGCGGCATGCTACTACTGCGTCTGCCACTGCCTGTCCCTGTTCGAGATGCCAGATCAATAAAGACCCCAAAAGCAAAACTCTGCTCATGGCGGTCTCTTAGAAACGGTCTGGACCCGACCTCACGAGGCTTGAGAAAGCCACATCTCCTGCCTACACCTGCTTTACTTCAGACATTTGCAGCGAGAGACTTGAGCTACTGCCAAAGCTTCACAAGCCGAAAACCACACGCCCCAAGATAACTGGGACAACCTGAATCCAACACTCAGTTCCGTGCGTATGAGGGATGTCTCGGTAGTTGGTCTCGCAGAGGCATGGGTAAAACTTGCTCTGGCCTTAGACATCGCCTTCTGGCGTTAAATCATGGCAAACTTCTCCAGATTTCGAAGTTCCCCAAACCCTAAACCCTAAACCCTAAACCCTATTGGAGGGCCGAGGCACTCCGCTACACAGTTTCATGTATGGCACCCGCTTTTGAGTGGTTTCCCCGACCTATCCAAATCTCATGGCTCCGGAAGATCCTGAGGTTTTGCCAGTCAGATGCTTCTATCGCCTGCAAGAGTTCCAACGGTTTAGGGTTTAGGGTTTAGGGTTTAGGGTTTAGGGCTTACTTCACGAAGTGATGAACATAGGATCAGAACGGCCAGCACCCAAACCATGTCCTTTCTCGCTCGAAGCTCGTCCTACCCTTGCTATTTGCGACACTGCTGCTGCGTGCTGTTGCTGATACTCATGATGACAGTGGTGAGGAAAAAACTTCAGCTGCTGTGGAAGGCGGTGGAGTCGCATTTTGGGAGTTGGTGTGGCAATGGGCCTTGAAGTTGCTGATGTAGCTCTGGTGTACACTGGCCCCTTTGGTATTTGCGTGTCCCTGTTGTGGCCCCCTGATTGCAGACATCGTGCCTATGTGTCTGCTGTCATTGTCACTTGAATCATGCTCTGGCTGCCACTCTTGATTCTGCTCTTTGCGGCTCCGTTTAGAGAATTCTCGCTATGACCGTGATGATGCTTCGTGTGCCTGCAGCGCTCGTTGATAATGGCGGCATTGCAATGATGTAAATTACCATACATGTCTCTGCTTCTTGCGCTCTGAGATGTTCTGCCTCGTGATGGGTCCTCCTGCGATGCTGCCAGCTGTGGATGGAAGGAAAAAGTCAAGCTAGAGGCTCCCTCGCTGCATAACCCCATCTAGGAGACATCCCCTATAAGGGTGCTGTTCCTAGGCCCTCCATCTTGCCCTTTACAATGCTTCAGTATTAGGGACCAGTGGACGGTATGTTTGACTTGGCGCCGCTGGCCCTTCTCTAAAGGGTTAACAGTTCCAGGGCTTGGGAGGCATACGCTCTCACAGCTCGTGCAAGGCAGCGGAGGTTTTCATCGGATCGCAGTCGGACAACAAAACATCACCCTACATGAGAAAAAATAATGCAACCATCCCCAAGATTGGAGCACTACTTGGCATGGCCACCGCACTACGGGAACGATAACTCTGATTGCAGGGATCCGGTTTTCTACGCCCGCAGCAACCTGTGCGTGCCACGCACCAGCAAGCACCACTGCACTTTGCTGCTGCTGTTGTTGTTGGCAGCTGTTGTTTCCGTTGCTCTGCCGTGGTAATGTTTTTGTTTGCGGAGTTGGTGCTGTTATTGCCGATTGTTGGTGATGCTGTTGCTCTGGCCCCATTGCTCTTTGAAACACACAGCCCGTGTCCTGGCTAGCCTGGTTGCGACATCGTGCTTATGTTCTTCATGTGAGTGTGTCATGTTGCCTGGTACTCCAGTTGCTACGTACCCTTGCTTCTGCTCTTACAGCTCTGTTTCACAAAATCCACCTTATCAGAGTTTCGCGATGACTATGATGGCGGTTCGTGTGCCTGCAGCGGAAGTTGATACTGGCAGCAGTGCACTAACCCCAAAACGCTTTTGCTTCCAGTGTTCTCAGTTGTCACTGTAAAAGTAAACACATCATCCGTTCAAGATTGTAGCTACTTATCAATGTCGCGTCTTGCCACTTGTCACCATGCCATGGCGGATTACTGCGTGTGGTTTCAGGCCATGCCTTCAGTGCAGGTGCTTAGAGTTTAGGATTAGAGGCACGAACTTCGCAACTCTAATCTCTTACAGGGTCGATCGTGCCGCGAACAGTCTCTACCCAATCATCCTAGCCCTCACTCCGTCGCCCAGCTAGTTTAGACTGTCACGACACGGGCGTGGATGGCTTATTGCTTAGAAAGGGGCTTAGAAAGTGGACCTAGGCCGTTGCCACTTTCTTTAGAAGCAATCACTTTCGGTGCAGTCAAGCCGCAAAACTTGCAGATGCTCGTGACTGAGGTTAGCCCGCCCGGCATGCGCGTGCCCAATGCCCGGACCACTTCCTGCACATATCTCCAACTTTGGCTTAAGCTTGTCGCACTCGTTGAGGTAGACAGGCCGATTTTTTTCCCTGTGAGGCTTGGGGCGATGTGATATCCTGCACGGAGATCTCGCGCCTCTCTCTCTCTCTCTCTCTCTCTCGGGGAGAGTATAGATGCAGCATCCCGAAACCTATGTCTGCAACTCGGTAGTGGGTTGATTTGGGCTAAGGGATTCGGATTAGGATTTGAGGTTTACGCTGCGGGCCGCGATGACCTGCATGTTGAAACGATACAACTGCCGCCCCGCACGGTCAACACCAAAACTGCCAAGCACGCACCAACCCCAGGCTCAATCGATGGAGTTTAGGATTTAGGGTTTAGGGTTTCGGGTTTACGGTTTTTGGGGTTTAAGGGTTTTCTTATTCAGGCTTTTGGGGGGCTGTCCTCTCGGAATTCGGACACGCCAGACGGTTCGCAGTCGGTAGACACTAGGCGCAACAAAGACCGCTTAAGCCCACAGTGCACTGAAAAGGGTAAGAACTCAGAGGATCGTGGGACTGAGCAACTAGGGCTTTATATACTGTGACTCCAGGTATATTTAAATGCTGAGCATTACAATGACACTGAAGACCCTGGGCCAAGTGACTTCAGGACGTCTGCAACATCAACCCCGAGTTCTGCTAACCTACGCTACTTGGAGGTTCATGGGTAGTTACAAGTAAGTGGGGTTTTAAGTCACTATACCAAACCCTTTTTAGGGGGATTATAACCCCGGAACAAACCATCTGCAAAGCGAAACTTACAAACCCAAAACGGCTACTCTAAACCCTAAACCCTAAACCCTAAACCCTAAACCCTAAACCCTAAACCCTAAACCCTAAACCCAACCCTAGACAGCCTCTGAAAAATTTGGGGCTCAGGCCTTGGCCTTGCGAAGCCTTAAGTTGAGACTTGAAAGTCTTGGCAAGCTTCTGGTGGGGCTCAAAGAAAAGAATAGGGTTTGGGGTTTAGGGTTTAGGGTTTAGGGTTTAGGGTTTAGGGTTTAGGGTTTATAATTAGAATAGGGTTTAGAGTTTTGGGGTATTTTATCCTGTACTTATAAATAAGGAACCTCAAAATAGAATAGGGTTTAGAGTTTTGGGGTATTTTATCCTGTACTTATAGATAAGGAACCTCAAAATGGTACGTAGTGTCAGCTTCGGGTGCCATGAAAGGACCGGCCGAGTCCTCATTCCAATACTCCGGCCTCGCGTGGCCTGTAGCCATCTTTGTGCCAGGCCACTCTTTGTATGGGTTCCCCTTTTAGGGTTTAGGGTTTAGGGTTTAGGGTTTAGAGTTTATGTACGGTTCCCCTTTTAGGGCTTAGGGTTTATGTACGGGAAAGGCGGTTTGTGGAGAGCTGCATGTCACAGAATATCGACACTAAGACTGCAAGCAGTGGTGCGTCATGGCTACCTAGCAGGTTTCAGCGGGACGGAACTCCCCGAGGTGCCCAGCTGGAACTTGGAGCGTTTGAGTACGAGTCTGCCCCATGCAACAGTTGTGGGGACACGCATGAAATCCGAGACGCAGCATCACAGTGACACATGCAAACAAATTAAACAAACCACAAACAGCACAGCAAACAGCACAGCAAGTAATTGTGACGCAAGATGCGACACCAGGAAACCCGCACCACCAACAAGCAACATCGCCAGATACTCGTGAGCATGATTTGCCTTCTTATGCAGAGTGGAATGAGCCTAAGGGCCACAACCCTACGAGGAAGGCATGGAAGCCAGGATCATGGATCATATTAGGGCCCTTGCTATGCCCTTCAGCCCTAATCATGACCATATCGAGCCCCTGTAAGACTCAGATCATCCGAGATTTCAGCCACTTTCTCGAGCCGGAGCTCTCTAGCCGACGTCAGCTACAAATTCCTCGCCCAAATAACCAAACTAGGGGTCCAGGTCTAGTTGTAGGGTGCTTTTGACGCTCACAACCTGGCAAGGTTTAGGGTTTAGGGGTGACTCTCCACTTCCTGAGCCCAGAATGCCTGAATCCTTAATCCGGATACACTTGCAGCAGTGCCTGTCACAGAGAGGTTGCCTCAGTGCCCAAGTGAAGCTTAATCCAGGGGCCTGAATAGAATAGGGCTTCGAAGCACATGAAAACTTTTAGGAAGCAAACCTAAAGAATCGAATCTATTGCAGCTCGAACTTTGGGTCCATTCCATACTTCATACCTGGGCTCGAGGGTTTCGGCTTACGGGCCTTCTCGGATTTGAAGCTTCAATGCCCAGAAGGACCCGGACCATCCCTTGCACAGGAATCCAAACAGAGAGAGAGAGAGACAGACAAACAGAGAAACAGAGAGAGAGAGCGAGAGAGACGGAGAGACAGAGAGACAGAGACACAGGGAAACAGAGAGGCAGAGAGAGTGAGAGAGAGAGAGAGACAGAGAGAAAGAGAGAATTAGAGGCGACCACCCACGGCAGGGTTCTTGTTAAGGACCAGAAGAAGGAACCCCCTTCATGTACTTTAACTCCCTATCATGGTCGCTTAAACTAAGTTACTAAACAAGAACCCAAAAGGATCCCAGGGTCCCTGAGCCCTGAGCCCTACCCATCGAAACTCCTACGTGCACAAACGAACCCTGAGCAGATATCACATATGATGTATCTACTATGAAGTATGTACATCTATTCTGAGCTTCATGTTGCATATTCCGCGCAAAATGTTACATCATACCTATTTATCAACTAGAAGACGAGTGGCCCGAAAGCATCATTAGCCATGAGTTTTGGAGCTATGTAATTGGAGCTATGTAACGTCACGGGGTCGAGTGTATAAAGTCTTAGATGGCAGCGCGTGGAGTCAAGTACATA
>CAJNDV010027580.1:0-18837 GCA_905221635.1 Symbiodinium sp. CCMP2456 | reverse complement strand
GGTAAAGTGGTAAAGTCAAATGTCATAAAGTCAAGTGTTCGTAAAGTCAAGTGTACTTGACCCCATGTATTCTCTATGTATTTTCTCTGCGGGGCTCCGCACGGAAGAACCCTTCGCGATGCTTTCGGGAAAACCCACTACTCGAAATACACCCGGGCGGACGCAAAAGGCCCTAGTGAGGGCCGCAGTCGAGTCTCGACCACAATCCGACCTCGCGAGCCTGCCACGGGCTTCAGGGTGTTATGATTTGGGGTTTTGGGGTTGAGGCTTTCGGGTTTAGGGTTTTTGGATGTTGGGGTTTCGGGGTTGAGGCTTTAGGGTTTTAGAGTTTCTGGATTTTGGGGTTCTGGGGTTGAGGGTTTAGGGTGTAGGGTTTTAGGATTTGGGGGTTTTGGGGTTGAGGCTTTCGGGTTTAAGAGCTTTTGGGTTTTGGGGTTTCGGGGTTGAGGCTTTAGGGTTTAGGGTTTTTGGATTTTGGGGTTTCGGGGTTGAGGCTTTAGGGCTTTAGGGTTTTTGGATTTGGGGGTTTTGGGGTGAGGGTTCAGGGTTTAGGGTTTTTGGATATTGGGGGTTTCGGGGTTGAGGCTTTAGGGCTTAGGGTTTTTGGATTTTGCTGTTTTGTTAGGGTGTAGGGTTTTTGGATTTTGGCGTTTTGGGGTTTAGGGTTTAGGATTTTGGTGTCTTGGGGTTGAGGCTTTAGGGTTTTGGCAAACCAGCGTTGAGGGTTTGGGGCTTCAAGGGTATTCAGGGCAACCCTCGGCTCAGACAGTGCAAAAGTAGTGCACACCTCCGAGTAGACCCGCGACACCCTTCGGGGTTTGTTGGGAATTTAGTGTTACAGTATAGAAAAATATGCGCGGAACCCTCATGGGTGTATTGGTAACTATTCAAACCCCATACTAAAGCCTTGTAGTAACCTGTGCAAAACCCCGGAACCCAGCCCCCATGCTGCTTAGTCAAGCTTCTATTTGGGCTTCCGGCAGCACAATCACTCTGAGCTCGAAGCCTGTGCACCTCCACATCCCTACTCAGTTGGCCGATTCTATTCGGGTTTAGGGTTTAGGGTTGAGGGTTTAGGGTTTAGGGTTTGGGGTTGAGGGTTGAGGGTTGAGGGTTTAGGGTTTAGGGTTTAGGGATCTTGTTTCTTGGGCCCTTGCTTAAGGACTCGAGCACTGGGGCCTCCAGGAACAGCCACCCAAGCCATATGCACCCTCCAGCCTTCTCGCCTTCTCCTCAAAACCCTGACATCCAAACCCCAAATCCCCCACACCCTTTTGCCTAGACCTCAACCCTGAGGCTTAAACCCCACCTGAAAAAATCTAGCAAAGAAGGTACACAACGAACTCAACCCTGAAACCCAAAGACAACACATCAGGGTTTAGGGTTTTTTCCCTCTCGCATGAATGAGGGTTTAGGTTTTGCCTTGCTTAAGGACTCCACCCCCCCTGAAAAAGGCAACACATCAGCTCTCGCAGCTGAAGTGCAGCCCGAGGCGCTTGACGAAACGCTGCAGCCTCTGCCGCACACCCGGGGTCTGCTCCGCCTCCATGCCTGGTGTGGGGAGGTGTACAGCACGACTTGATATAACGGAATAAAGTACAATGGGCTAAAATATAGTATAATGGGTTAGAATATAGTATAATGGGCTAAAATATAGAAAATACCGCATCATAATCCATACGACCATACTACAATACCACATAATGATACTGATAGAGCACATACTCCGATACAAGCAATGCGTTACATGACACTACATTACATTGTACACTAGAATACAACACAATACAATACAATACAATACCCTGCAATACAATGGAGTACAATGCAATATGTAGGGCATTGCAGGATATCATGTAAAGCCGCTCAGTGTAACATAGCATACTGTAGAATCATAGTAACATATCACTTGGTTATACTTTATATACCTAAATAGGAAATTGTATGACGACTTGTGTTATTGTTCCAAAAATGGTGTGATGTGCTGGTATAAGGCAAGACAATGAACAAAGGTAGGATAATATCAGATACAATTCTGCAAGAAAACGCAGTGCAATACAACAGAACAACACCGTGTAATGCAATGCAATACGATACAACACAACCCAGTACAGTATAATGTGACATGATATATGCATTTACAGAAGCGAAGCACAATAACATATAGCACCATGCAAAACACTACACTAAATTGTAGCACTATAGAACAGAAGAGAACACGTTAAGTGTAGTATACTACTCTTATCTCAGAATTTGCAACTGGCTTTGTCATAATGAAGTTCTTGTATTTACATAAAACGTTGTATACTATGCTGAGTTATCTTGCGTTATGTTGAAAACTTCTAGTGCAATACGTCATATTTTGTATGAGAAGTTGTTGCAGTATATTAAACCATGAGGTAGACGATATTGTGCGCTGTATATAACCTACATATGTACTATACAAGTACATATTTGGTTACTACTTCACGAGTACGATGTACTGTTATATTGTTATACCCTATATCATTATCTGAAAGATGAATCCATTGTATACAACATGTTACTGTAATAATATATGTTGCAGTATATGGTATTTTATTATGTTACGTACGTATGCTTCGAAAACTATACAGTATGTCATGAAAACGATTCACAAAATATGTCATATGAAAATTGAAATGCATCATATATCATATATCCTATACCAGCAACCCACCAGGTTTGCTCTAGTTACGCGATAGATGGATGGATGGATAGATAGACAGACAGATAGACAGATAGATAGATAGACAGATAGATAGACAGAAAGATAGACAGAAAGATAGATACACAGATGGATGGATAGATAGACAGATAAGATAGATAGATAGATAGATAGATAGATAGCTAGATAGATAGATAAGTAGATAAGTAGATAGATAGATAGATAGATAGATAGATAGACAGACAGATAGATAGGCAGACAGATAGATAGATAGATAGATAGGTAGTCTTTCAATCCCAGCACAGCGTCCCGATAGAAGGTGCCCAAAATTCGCTGAAGGGAGTGTGTGGAGGGTTCAGGGTCACCGCTCGCCCTCTTTCCAATAACTTCGCCGAGAATCTAATTCTCCTACCCGAAATAGCTATAATATTGAAACCGGGGGCTCCACCCCTCCTTGCTGGATCCTTAACTGCCTGCGAGCTGCTGGCAGAAGCATCTGCCAGAGGCGGCGACTTTTAAGTCTCAGAGTTTTGCGCTGACAGACTTGGCCCTGAAATTGAAACTTCCCCCTCGACACCTCAAAACCCTGAGGATCAGCCCATCTACCGACGAGCCCACCCTCCTCAACTTCAAGGTCCTGAAAGCTTAGGGTGTGGAGTTTAGGGCTCAGGGTCAAGATTGTTCATGTACATCGAATGTTCTCTCAGCGGTCGCATGTCGCATGTGATGTTGCAATGCCGGCGAGCCAGAGAAGACCATCCCACGATTTCGGTGGTGGACTTCAGGCACCAACCGCAAAAGTGTAGGATGGTGTGGGCTCGAGTTTCCGGGTTTAGGGCTGTTGGGGTTTAAGGTTCAAGTTTCTATCGTTTCGGAGAGGCAGAGCGTCGGCGTTTGAGGCTGTCTAGGTTGCAAGACCCGGCATCACCACCACAGCCTGCAGCCAGCCAGCAAGCAGTATCCGAAACAGAAGCAGTACCACCACCAACACCAATCTTGCTCATGGAGTCTCGCGGTACCTTTGCATCCGGTGAGTATCCTCCAATCGCCGACCGACCGTTAAAATCAAGTGAGACTATGACTGATATTTATTACCGCATCATGTGGTGCTGTAGCTCGTGCATGCGCGAAAAAAACCAGGACAAGCCCGACACCCCGAAATCCTCCACCCCAGGTTTATGATGCATCCCCGACCGCGACTCCGAACTTTTCTGTTGCAGCGGATCGTCAACGCACACCATGCCTAATGTCAGCGGCCCAATTCGATTTTGAGAGCACTGTAGATGGTGGCCAATGGCAGGTTCCTTATATGGTTCTCCTTTACTATAGTATAATCCAAAGCCCTATTCCTATTCCTAAAGCATGAGGCTGCAGTAGGACATCAAGCTTCGGCACCAGCGGCAGGCCTTCGCAGGTCCGCACTTAAATACCTTTGATTGTGTGATAATATGGTACACGGCATTATGTTAGATCATATCAGATCATGCTAGATTATCTCCCGTCCTCTAGTCTATCATGTTCCACCCTATTCCTGTACGAAAAGTTATACTGAAATAGTCTACATTGTTCTAGTTTTTTAATACGATCTTGAACGAAACCTGTTACACGATATTATGCTGCACCATGCTACACGATGATATGCTATGTTGTGCTAAGTTATACTATGTCATACTACACGATGCTATGACATTCTGTGTTATGCTCTGTTATGCTGTTATGCTATGTTATGCTATGTTTTGCTACGTTGTGCTATGTTATACTACGGTATACTGTGGTATGATATAGTATAATATGGTATGACTTGCTATACTATACTGTACTATGTAAAAAAATATTCTATGTTTTACTTTATTACACTGTGCTAGATTTATACGATGCTAATGTTACGTGCTTCTACTACAACATACTACGTGACATAGTATACTCTGTTACACTATGTTATTCCAAATCGTACTACATGTTTAAAGATTACATCTTACTATATTGTACAGTATTGGAAAATACTATATCGTGCTATGTAATATCAGTTGGGATTGCATAGCACTACAACGTTCTATATAGCGATGTGGTAGTGCTATATACATACATACCTACCTACCTACCTACCTACCTACCTACCTGCCTGCCTACGTACGTACGTACGTACGTACATACATACATACATACATACATACATATATATATATATATATATTTATTTATTTATTTATTTATTCATTTGTTGTATTTGTATATGTATATATATATATATATATATTTATGATAATGCCCTCGCTGCAATCTACCGCTACAGTCTGGTTGAAGACTCAACATCACATGGGTAGTTGTCCAAATTATTAGTGTCCGTTTAAAATCCGTTTTGTAAGGGTGCCGTACTATTTTGGAGACCTAAAAAGGGGACCGTAATTTAGAGAACTACCCACATCAAGGCTTCCAGGAAACGCTCTACTCAGGAACCACCAGTCGTTTGTTGCTTTGCTGCACGAAAGTAGTGATCCAGCCCTGCGGTGGTCCGTCTCCCAGCACCATGCGATAGTGCATTCGGACGCCCTGAGTTTCAATTTCAGCGACCGTTGCACCAAACTGTAAGCGCTGTGGGGCTATGGGACTGTCTAAAGCCGGACCCTGTCGCACCAGCAATCCTCCCATCTGCTCGCCTCCGACCACACGCCAACACTGCGGAAACTGCAGCAGCGAAGGTACATCTGCTTCGAGAAGACAGCGGACCGGGTCGGCCAAGGTGACTTTCCGGACGAACCGCACGGTGATCTGGGGTGGCGAACCCAGTAAGTCATGTAGAAGCATTGACTTCGGATCTCCTAGCCATCGCATAAGCTTCGGGACTTCTGTGTCGAAGAACTTAGCAGGCAAGCCCCATCTTTGTTGCAGAATCGACATCTTCTCCGCACGAATGATGCCAGGCATTCGGCTGGAGACTTCCAGATCAGACTCAAAGTCGTATGCTGCGAAAGGAGGCAACACCAGTTCACGCTCCAAACTTCCTTCTCTGCTCTCATGCCAACTAAAGAACTGCATTGGAAATGCCCAATCTTCCTGCCGGATGCGGCGAGCAACGAACAATAGAATATGCTGGTCTTTCTGCGCTAGTGTAGCGATGCTGGTCCCCCTCGATTTGGCATAAAACCTCAACACCTTCCGCACCCCGTCTACCTCTCGGGAGAATGAATTGAACGATCTCTGCCACGTTGCAGCAGCTTCATCGACTTCTTGAGGGACCCAGATGCCGCGGAACATCAACTTCTCGCAGGACAAACAAGACCACGAGTCCAGGGTAGATCCGTTCAGCGGCCAAAGTTCTTGCAGCTTCCAGACTGCAGGGGTGCGTGCGCGAGCAACCTGAAAAAGAACTTGCATCGCAGCGATGACTGCATACACTAAAACGGAATAGGAATGGCCATCTGCGTCCAAGATGGCGAGCATTTGCTTCACAGACCCCACTGCACTGTCCTTTTGCAAACATCTCATCCTGGAAAGCATCTCATACAAGTGCGGGGAGTTGCGAACGTATACCCCCAAGGGCACATTGACAAAAACCATGTGCTGCGGCGGGTGTTGCATGATTTGCTCTGCTTGGTCTGTATATGCTTCATCACTGTCATCCTGGCACACAGATCGGGCATTCCAAAACCACATGGGTGCAGACTTGACAGCCTGCGACAAACCCACACACCTTTCGCATAAGGTTTTTTCGACATCCTCAAAAAGTTCCGCAGCTGCTATGCCCCAAGACGTTTTGTCGCAGCGTGTCTTGACCATATCCGCGGACATTTCCAAGAGTAGTTTCGTGAAGTTGTACTTGTCCATGTTGTGAAAGGCAGGCCCAGAAGGCACCTGGTTCAAGAGGGTTTCAAGCCTCGCGTACAGCCTGCCGCCCGCGAGACTAAAGCGCAGCTCTCTCAACGTCTCGCAGAAAACGCTTGCCTCCTGGCACCACAGCCTGCCACACGCTGCAAAGTCGTGTTGTGCAGACTTACTTTACGCATGACTCATGACACTTTATGTTTGCAAACCCTGGCCTGTGAGCATCGCTGCTGCCGTCCATGCCAGAAACATGGTGTGTCCGTGCCGCACAGTTGTCAGCGAGCCTGGCATCATTTTGGGCCTTTTTGGTCAACCCGTGCATCTTGTGTGACCATGACGACAACGAAGCTAGCAATCCCGTCCACAACAAAATCTTGCATGCGGCAACTGCAATCTCAGCCACAAGTGGGCACCTGGTGGTCCACCAACATGATCACAAGCACATTCCAGGGCGGTCCTGAAAGCTTCATGGTGCCATCAAGCAATAAACATGGCAGCAACGGAAATTCCAGCGTCAGCGAAGCTGAAAGTCACTGCGGGATCTGTACACAGACGTAAGCTGCCGGTACAAGATTGTGCTGCTTGACACCACATGATGATGACTGCACGCTTCGGATGCTTTCTGCTAGCGGGAACGCAAACAATTTGCATGAGAGATCGGCCAGCTTTTGCACGCCTCTCAAACAATTAGCCGTAGCCGCATAATGACAAAGGAACAAAAACCCCAACGCGCCAGTGCAACCCTTGTCCTGTGACAGAATTATCCCCCAACTCCCTCCCTTTTGCCTATGTTGGACAGCAATGACTATGACCCACCACAACGTCGAATAATACTTCCATCCGACCAACGGACAACGCAAACAAATGAAAAATTATCACACTCCGGTGGGCCCAACGAAATTCTTACACATGGGAGTTTGTCCACATAGCGATTATCTGACGTCTGAAATCCGTTGTTAAAATCTTCTTATTCGCAACCGCAAGACGCCGTCACCACTTACACTGCCACTATTGCTCACTTCCAGCGCGTCAACCGTCGGGACAAGGCCCGTATGGCCAGTGAGCATCTGCAAGGAATGTTGCTGCAAGCGCTCGTTGCGGAGCTGCCGTGATGAAGCCACTCGACTCCGATGGATGCAGGCCAAACGACCTCTCCAGCTGCTATGGCGCGCTCAAAGGGACGTGCACAGGAGGCGAGCACATTCCGCGTTCCGCGACAGGAATGGGTGCGCGGGCCGAGCAAAGGAAGCCCAGCCATTTTTTTCTTGCATGCAATCAGTCGAAGTCAAGAAACGTCGGACCTAGCTAGCCACTGACCTAGCCTACCGCTGCCAGACTCAGCAGGCATCAAAATTGGGAGAAGCAGTCAATGTATTTCGGCAGACAAGGCAGTGAGCAATGAAAGAAATTCCCTGCGCGCTGCATATCTCAATCTCTTCCCTTATGTTCTCCGGCAGCCGGACTGCAAGGGCTGGTTTTCGGACCACCAAAGAATCCAAGATGATGCTGCGCAGTGCTGGACAGAAGGTCCAGCAAAGCAGGGCCAGATACAGAACGTGGACGTGGACACGCACAACCTCGTAAGCAGGATGGTGGTCCATGACTGCGCTTATTTTTCTTTCTCATTCCAGGGCAACTTTCAGGATCGGTTGTGTTTTCGTAATCTCCGTGCTTGACGAAGTCGACCAGCTGCTGCAACCCATTCCAGTGCTCTTGATACATGTGTCAGAAGGCTACCCACCGTCCGTCTCGTCCGAAGGGAGGCCATAAGGACTGCTTGCGGAAGAATTTGTCGGCAAGCATCACAATCACGGAACAGATGGTCCACATCCGCAGGAGTGACATGCCCGCAGAGTGAGCAAGTTTGGTTCGGAGATACGCCGTCGTTGGAGCCAACAGAAACGGAACAAGAAAACGAATGAGGCAAGTCCTATAGCTTCTGAGACGAGGGGCTGGTGACATCCGCCTACGCAAAGGTGCGTTGCCACCCGCCTCCGGAATCGGCCAGCTCATCGCGACAGGAGCCCGTTGGTATACACCCGCTTTCGCAAAGCTTTTATGCTGGTGCCTGGGCAGGCGGCCACACACAGCTACGGGGGCCCGGAAAAACGCCAGCAAGCCATCAACGGCTGAGACTCGAGACATCTGACATTGAAGCAAAAACCTCCGGCAGCAGCGCAGCATCCGCAAGTAGCTAGGGGGCAAATCAAAGCTGCGTCATTCTCGGATGTGGCTGTAAAAACAAAGCCCAACAGAGCACGCGGGCCAGCACCAGCATGAGCCAGCAGAGCAATGCAAAGCCACCACGATGTTCGCAAGCACGCACCGGTTTTGACAGATCACTATTTGAGCTAAGGCATTTGCAAGCGAATCCTAAAGTAGCAGAGGCTGGCAGGCTCGCGCTGGCAGGTTCGCGCAGCACGAGCCTGTGATGAGCGCGCCACCTTTTTGAACTCTCCCTTGTGTCCCGCGCGTTGCTGCTCTCGCAAGCAGGACCCTTCGCCACCCGCGAGCCATCCATGTCCCACCCATCCACCCGGACGTGACGATCCCCAGCGCCCAGTTCCGTGTGCCTCTGCTGTGGCGCTTGCGCATGCCCCTGCCGCTCGCGCCACGCAGAGATGCGCCACGCAGAGATCAGTTCGATTCCCTGGTCGATCATCGTGCCGCTTGCACCGCCTCCGGGGTACTGTCGCCGTGGGCCGTGCCTCTCACGCATGCTGCCGCGCGCGTCTGCCGGGAAGCCGGCGCGCGGGTCGCCCGTAACGTCCGGTTAGCCGATATGAACCTCAATGTGCCAGTCACTGATTCACGGCGCATCAGGGTCGTTGCCAACGGCCTACCGCTGTGCTTTTGGCGCGGCACCGAGCCGCTGCCGTTCCCAGGCTGCCATCACTGCCTGCAGCGTGCTGGTCGACGCTCATCGCGGTCGCCGCGCGGCGCGCTTTTGCTGCCTCGTCTGGAAAACAAGGAGCATGTCTGACAACACTGTCCCCAGACCACCCCTATTCCGAGTACAGTATCGTGGCGACGTGAAACGACTGTGTACAGAATCCGTAACCACAAAACTCACACGGTCCTATGATCCCATCCACCGAGGATGGAGAAACAATGGAATCAACACGTAGAGCCTGCAGAAAATCAAGCAAAGTATGCACAAGGCAATGCCCAACCATGCGAGCCACACAAAATCTACGACGGCGCGAATGACACATACTTGTGCAATGCTGAATTTTCTGCGAGCTGGGAGCTGGACACTCTCCGGCGACGCATTATGTTCCGCGGAGCGCACCAAGGATGCTGTGTCAGCATTTTTGCGCGGCAGAACTTCGCCGGACAGCAGGAGCGTGAGCTCGCAGCCCCACTCATTGGGCGACGAAGCTCTGATTCTGCGGTCCACCCTGCAGCTCACAACCACGGGCGCACAGTCGCCAAGGCCCCGGTCGCAGCTGCTCTGGCGACGCTGCTCGCGTCTGGCGACGCTGCTCGCGTGTGCGCGTCAGCGACAGCGATCGTGGCACAGTCGTGGCAACATGAAAAGGGACGTCGCAGCACGTCGCCATTGGGAATGTTTCTCCTTCGCGGCCTCCAGTATCCCGGGCTGCGAAGGTTTGAGCCTCCTGCACCTAACCTTGCCGGAATCGTAGGCTGGCCGTTTCACGGCAGGGCCTGCACCGAACCCGGAGCAGGTCGCGCAAGAAGCACTGGGCCTCGGCACTCCAACGGCCGCCAACCTCCGAGCCTAGCACAAACTGTTGTGGCCCGCCGTGGCTGAATTCTGGGTAGGCTGACTTCTTGCGACGCTCTGCGACACTGAGCCGTCATTGTCGGCGGCGCCCGTCTGTGGTGGCCTTGCACGCGTAATGGCATCGTGCCCCCTCGCGACGCTGCTCCGTACACGACGAGGTCGAGCCGTCGGCCCCGCGCACACCCCGTTCAGGCGAGGGGGCATGATCTACACGCATGCATGCACAACCTCATCGTGTAGAGCCGGCACTAGTGACTTGGCACGACCTAACCCGCGAGAAAGGGTGCTCCGATCGTGGCCAGCCATTGTTGAGGGACGACTTGCCTTTCGGGCCCTACAGCTTCGCGGGCAACACGCACCCATGCGCGCTCAACGATTTCTGCGCGGTGTGCCAGCAACCCGTTCGTGGGCAGGCCACGGCATGGTCGCCGTAAGCGTCCACCCGGTCGTAGTGGGAGCTGCATGGCCTGAGGGGCCTGTGTGAATGCTGGCTCGCTCGGCACTTCCAGCCAAGCCCAACCATGCGGACCGCCTCGCCAGCGCAGCTGCGCCGGGGAAGCCGGTTGCAGGGCCGGCAACAACAGGATAGCTGAAATTTATGTGTTAGTCGTGGTTGACCGCCTCGTTCTTGGATCATCCAATGCTCAAATCAGAGCCGACGGCAGGACTACGCAAGAGTAGTCTCAGAGCGTGCTGCTGCACATCAACAGGAGAACCGGACGAAGTGCGGAAGGTCGAGCTGCTGCGTAACCACGAGGCGTGGTATCCCATCAAACGATGCAATACCGCATCCTGTTTGTTGTCCGTTTCATTTCGCACCAGCCTAAACATCCGACAGCAATGGAAGTCTGAAAAAAACTTCTCGTGTCCATCCCCAAATATGTCCCGCAATTGGATGCAAACTGGCGTGGTTCATGTTTGTAACATCATGGTTGCTACCTCCGCAGCGGGGGTGTCATACATGTGGTTGCACCAGTCAGTCAGATAGTCAGGATGCCTCGTGTTTTTTTTGTCACGCACCTTTTTCCTCGCCAGTGTCCGCTTCGCGGCTACACGACCTAAAAAGCGTCTAGCTCCTACGCCAGCCGGCTAGGGCCTGTTCGCAGGCTGCCCGCCAGCAACTCACCCAACGGCACCTCTTGGTCGTCGGTTGGGTCACTGGGCCCCGCGATGGCAGCTCAAGGAGCGAGCAGGCGTGTGCCCGGAGCGCGGCGAAGGAAGCCAGGGCTTTCCAGCGCTGGTTGAGAGCTTGTCGAGCGGCTGCGGCGCACCACGGCGCCCGCTGGCGAGCCCTCGCCCGCGCGAGCAGTCGCAAGAATGTCAGGGTGCTGCGGCTGACCCGCCCGCCAACTTCAACGCCGAAGACGACCAGGCGGCAGCGCCGGGCTTGCCGCAGTTCCGGGCCGGGTAGGCTCGGTGTTTGCGGTCGACTGCCTGGTCTAGGGCGAGGCTTGGTTGATGGTCAGCCCGTGGGCGGGGCTGGCCGTCCCGGCGGACTGGGCTCACGATTGTGGCGTCAACCGCGATTTGAGCCCCTTGCCAAATAGGGAGGCCATTAATGGCGACCACCTCTATGCGGCGTCCGTCGCCCACTGGTACGTCAAGGCGCGGAGGGCGACGTGCGATGCCACTCTGGCTCCCGCCTCCTTGCAGTTGCGTGCTGCCGTGCGCTCAAGGGGGCCAGCTCGGCGGGCCAGCACGCCCACCTGGGCGCAGGCCGAGCGATGGTCGCCGTACGCATCCAAGCGTCCTCCGCAGGGGCAGCGCTGCGGGGCGAGAGGGAGGGGCAAACGGAGTCTGCGGAGGAGCATGACTCGGTACTCTGCGTCCGGCACCCGGGTGTCGGCGCTTGTTGGGGGGGCCGTGAAGGCGCAGCTCGCGGCATCGCCAGCCTGTGACAGCAGCAGCGCCCGAGACGTGGGGCCGATGTCGTTGAAGAGCGTCTCGAGCGCGCGAATGTCCAGTGCTTTCGATGCCGCGCGTTGCCAACCCGGTCTTCCACCTGGAGCAGGTCGGTTTGGGTGTGGAGCTGGTGCCGCCGCATCTTCCTCCAGCAGTCTCGCCCAGGTTGGCGTTGAGAAGCCCTCGGAGCGCAGGAAGCGGGCAGCTTGTTCCGCTGCTCGCGTGCTGGGGGGGAGTCCAGCTGCGGGCAGAGGAGGGCGGCGAGTACACCCGGTTGGTGTTCGCGCAGTGCGCGGACAGTGTCCGCCCACGAACTCCAGTAGGCTTCGTGGCGCAGTCGCTCGGCAGATCCCAGCCCCAAGCCCCCCATGCTCAGTGGGAGTTGGGCGCGGCGGTAGCTGGGGTCTGGCAGCGGCATGTCGCCATCACCGCCCGCCAGCAGCTTTGCCAGGCAGCGCCGGATGGCGGCATCGTGCTTGGCAGCGAAGTCTGCGGTGTCTGCCGGCGGTAGGGTTCGTAGCAAGTACGTGCTGCGGGGTGCTGCGCAGTAAAGCAGAAGGAGCCACGCGGACTGCAGTTCAGGCACGCGCGGGATCCGCAGCGGCGGTCCTGCTCTTGCAGTCGTTGGGCGAGTTTCGCGGCGATGAAGTCGCGGATGCCCATGGGGCTGCCCAGGACCACCACGCCTTGCTGGGCAGTTGGGAGGGCCCAGGTCCCCGTCCAGCACGGGTTCTCGGGATCCTGCGGGGGAAGCGCATCAAGGAGTCCCGGCGGGGGTTCCTCACCCGCGCTGTTCCACGCGCGTGTTTTGCCGAGGTGCACCTGGATGTTGGCATATCGCGCGAGGGCTTCCCGCACGACGGCGAACTGGCCGGCCGTGTGCTCAGGGGGTCCCGTGACGTAAATATCGTCGAGGAATGCATAAAGAGTGTTCGACGGGTGCAGCCGGGATCTGGCCTCGACTAGTGCTTGGTGTTGGCCTAGGGCGAACAACGACGGCATCAATGGGTCGCCTTGCTCTCCTCCTTCCCCTTGTTGCACCTCGTGCGCGAGGCCTTCCGCATCGTAAAAGACGTGCGCGCTCGGCGAGCCGTAAAAGAGTAAAGCATAGGGGAGGAGACCGGCCAGCGCAGGTCGGTCCGCCAAGGCTGACAGCATGCTCTGTCGAGAGATGTGGTCGTAGGCACCCACACCGTCGACGCTCAGGACTGTGGTCCGTGGGTCGCTCTCCGTGGACGCGCGTATCGCCCGCACCAGGGCTTCCGAGCCTGCCTTCGTGCTGAGGGCATATTGGAATGGCGCGCAAGCACGCTGGAACTCTTCGTGGAGCTGCTGCGCGAGCGTGCGCGCTACGAGGCGCCTGAACGCATCCCCCATATAACCGGGGCTCTGACGCCGCCTGAGGGTTTTGTAAGCGCAACCATGCGGCCGAGCCGAACTGCCGGGATGATCGCCTTCGGTACCTCTGCGCGGGCCAGTTTGCTCGCCGCCGCAACCAGAAGCTGCGCGCATTTTTCGTCGTCCAGCAGCACGCGCAGGTGCTCGCTGGTGCAGCCAGACGGGCCGGGGGCAGCCCTTTTGCATGCGCGGCGGGCATTGGCGATGAGGCTTGAGGCGCACATTGTGACGGAGTCTCGGCTTAACCGGGACGTGAGGCTCGGGTGGGCGACGTGCCGGGTCTCGCAAGGCGTTTAGCGTGTCGCGGGTCGTCGGGGCCAGCGGCGACGCTGTGAGCGCCTTAGCTGCTGCGGATAGCTCACCGAGGTGGGCTAAGGCAGCGGCTCGCTCGGCTCGGCGGTTTAGGGCGTCCTCCTCGTCCCCCTGCGTGGCGGTGGCGCGGCCCTGTGTGTGCGGTTGCGGCTGCGCCGCAGAGGCGGCTTCCCTGAGCAGGTCGAGCCAGTGCCCGGCCAGGAAGGCCTTGTCGCGCCGGCGCAGCTCTTCTGGAGGCACTCGGCCTATGCCGGGTGTGCGGTAGAGGAGCATGCGCGGCGCCAGTAAGAACAGTTTCCAGCCTGTGCTCGCTTGTGCGGGCGGTGCGTCGCGGATGTGTTCCAGGCCGACACGGAAAGCATTGCGTAGGAGCCCTCGGAGCTGACGGGGGGCCGACTGGAAGGTGTACACGCGGTTGCGGAGTTCGGCTTCGTGGTCCAGGGCCTGCAAAGCATCCAGGTGCGTGTAAGAACGCATGGGCAGGTATGCTATGCACCAATCCTCACCGATCTCATCCAATCCTTTGTGCTTGACAGCATGGTTGTCGACCTCCGTGAATCCAGCGTGCGATGTGTCTTCGGCGCTTAATGTCGCTATATGTCGCTGCTCCTACTCGTCGACGTCATAGGTCTTCTGTACGAGGAGGAAATTTGCCCGCACGTAGTCCACATCAGGCCATTTCTTAGCCATGGCAGTTTCCAGCCTGTATCCTGTTCGGGACTTTTTGCGGCCTGACAACTTTGAACCTTGGTCAGCAGCAGCAGCAGCAGCAGCAGCAGCAGCAGCAGCAGCAGCAGCGCGAACTTCCCCAGCTCAATTTGCCAACTGCAAACCCATCTCCAGTTCCCAAGGCAGCCGCGCCTGTCGGAACCTACTCCCCGAAAACTGCACTGAGTCCTATTGTTTCCAAGCATCCGCGTGGGGGAAACAGCTCCATCGCTGCGCTAATAATTGGCTTGCGGCAATACCTCGGAAACAGCGTCCGAGACATGTATGCCGTCGGTGTTCGTCGGACTGTGATTGCTGTATGCCGGGTGGGATCGTCTAAAGGCTGGGTAGGATCCGACCTGTGCCGGAGTCATGGCCCTGAGAACACGCACCGAACTTGCATCCGATGGATGGGGTCCATGGTGGGATTTCCATCGCCCAGGTGAAGCTGTGAAATCGTCCGCATGCCGATTTGACGCGAAAGCTAACGGTGCTAACTCGGGGCGAGCCCTCGGCCACTAGCATTTGTTGATCAGCTGCGCTGTCAAGGGAATTATGGAGTGCTCGTACATTATCACTGAACATACATCACCGTCGGCGTGCATCAACTGGCCGCGCAATTGGTTTCCTGACCCCTAACAGAGGAGCCAGTGGGCATTCCGGATTGACATGACTTGGTCAACATGGACAAGCTCCACTTGCCAGCGAGTTCCTGCGTAGTGGCGACGTCCATCGCTTTCATCGCCAAGAAAAGGGCCAATGTCATCAACATCAACATCAACATCAACATCATCATCATCATCATCACTATCATCATCACTGCCGCAGGTCACTGCCATCATCATCGTCATCATCGGGAATGGACATGGTTGTTCGACTTGGAAACCGGCGATTTAGGTGGAAGCTGACAGTAGAATTCAGGCCGGCGCCAAGCTTTCGGCAACTTGGCGGCTGACCCTGGGGCAAGGGTTTGCGAAGAGTTCACGCGCAAGCAGCAACCGACCTCAGCAGAAGTGGGCGAGAGCTGCTGCGATGTCTGGCGCCTGAGAACCGATCGCTGTCTGAGCGGAAGGGCTGCAGGCGGCATCCTTCCCGTGCAGCAAAGGGGGAAGGAATCATTGTGGGGCAACGAGATGCAACGAGGACAAAGTTACAGCCCCGGAACTCCTCGCGTGGCGACGCGTGCTCGGAGATAACTTGAAAGTCCCGTCCTGAAGGGATGCCTTGGCGACGCCAACACGGCAAGGCAAGGGACGCGTTGAGTCGCGCTACAATTTGTGAGCATCCACTACAGCGCGGGCAACAGTGGAAACATGAGAAGTTGGAAGACGGGCGACGAATTGTTACAAGCCCCAGCACCCGTCCAAAAGTGTTTTTTGGTTTTGGGGGTTCGGCGAGCCGTAAAACTTCTTCAAGTCATCGATGGGAGGTGCTGCCGCACCGGATGCCTCCTTGCACGCGCCCCTGCCACCAGCCGCTCAAGCGCCGTTTGCGTCCATCGCGCATCCAGCCAGCTTGCACTTCCCCATCGACGGCAGATGGAGGCCAAACCCAGGAGGAGGACGGGCCGCCGCGCATGTCGCCATTGCGTGCACACGTGTCTTGGGCGTGGATGTAAAGGTGGTCGCAGCCCGGGCTGATTCTCGATCATGCAATATCATGCACATTCAATGATTCGGTGGATGAATCTTTTTTGTGGATTTCGTTTTTTGGTACTAGTCGAGCTCGACACGGCTGGATACATCATAACCCACGTCTTACAGAACGGCGGAGAATGTCCCGCATGACCAATGCACACGACCTGCCCTACAGCATCGCAGCGAAGGTGTTTCGCATGATATTGCTGCTGTTCATGCCGGAAAGCCCAGAGGCATCCCAGCAAGGGTGTACGATTTTGGGAATGTTATACTGTTATTTGCATATACATATGAATATATATATATAGATATTTATATATATATATATACTCATGCTTATATACATCTATACATGTACACATATATACAAATATACCACACCGAAAGGTTGTCAGTGAACACAGGCACCTCGATAACCACATCCGGCACCACAGCAAACTTACGCTTCACAGCACAGTCCAAACTAGTGTCATAGTCGAATCTATGAATTTGTATGATCAGAAGAGGCGGCGCGATCACTGCAGCATGCATGGCTCCTTGTAGGTGCCATGCATTCACTAGTTCCTGCACCGTGAGACTGTACAGATTCCCTTTCAAGTGAGTTTCCGGAGGCTGGATCAGTAGAGGAACTGAAGCTCCCCCATCGGTACCAACATATGAGTCGCCATCCTGGACTCTGGCTTGCCAGTGGATCTCCAGCTTGTCCTTTAGTGCAGGCTGTTTCCCCACAAAGAATTCTAGAAATTCCACTCCGTCGTGTTGCTGGGCCGGACGTCGCCAGCCAACCATGGTTGCGCTGCAGCTGGACACGGTGCCAAGCTTGGACTCGGTAGAGCTGTCGGTCTTGTTGTTTATTCTGAACACTAGCGCGAGCAAAGGCCTTGGCATCGGATCCAGGGCATCTAACAGCGTGCAATCATTTTTTTTTGGGTGGATAGGCCTCGTCGACGGCGGCTGCCGCACTCGGTCCTAAGGTAAGCACCAAAAAGTGACAAACACCAAGAGAGCTACCAAAAGCGGTGAAACAAGTGTTAACAAGCTGCGACTTACGGACTTAGTCAGAAAAGGTCGTTCAGCGGTTAATTACAGCCTCGTATGAACAGCAGCCCTGCTCAGATGCCCNNNNGTCGCGCAATGGCAAGCACATCGCCCCGATTCCCGTAATTCATGGATCGCGCAATGGCAAGTCCATCGCCCCGCTTCCCGCAATGCATGGGTCGCGCAATGGCACATACTGGCAGTGGCAATCCATCGTAGGACCGCAAGGCAGAGCAGATCAGCGTCCAGGTATCTGATGGCCACAAGCCCGCAGGCTACTTGAGGTCCCATATGAAGTCAGATTGGACGGATGCGGATAAGTTGCAACGGCTGACCATTCTGCGCTCCTCCCACGAGAAGTGGCAGAAGATGAAACTGATAAGACGCCTAGAAATGAACATCTCAACCAGGTTGTGGAAGACTGGCCCCCACTTCACATGCCAAGGGTCGCCTAGCCGCTAATACTGCCATCCAGACCTCGACAGCACAATGCTCGTGCCGCCTTTGAATAGGCGGCGAGAGCGCTGGCGTCGAGCGGGACAGCCGTCTCTTTTTGTTGCCCCAGCGCTGCAGCATGGGAAAGAAATAAGCCAGCAGGCAAGCAGTCTGAGCCAGTCGTCAAAAAGGCAGCCAGCTCTCGGTATGTAGCCCAAAATTGCCATGCACTGATTCGGATGCGACGAGACAAATGCCTTGCACACAAGACATGGCAAAAGTGGAATAAAATGCTCCAACTAGCCACCAGTTGTAACTGACAAGCAGTAACTCAGCTGCGCGCGCCTGTGGCCGTTATAGAATGTGTTTGGCTCTCTGGCCGGCCCGGTGCTTGCATAGGCAAAAGCGGCCGCGAGGCCGAATGGCCCGCGCATAATCCCTGATTTCCCGTGGTAGAATCTGAGATGCCGCTGAGGCGACGACGCCAGCCCGAAGCGTCTTCCCTGTGTTCGTCGTTCAAACCGTACAGGAAGTGCCAACTCCGGCGTTCGAACTGCCCAGTCAGTTGTGGTTGGGTAAAGAAAAGCTGCTGCGGTTTATGGTACTTGGGTACCAGCCTATATCGATCCCAGGAAGGGAATCCAAGACCTTCTGCAAGGCTACTCCGCCCCCGGAACTCCCTTGCAGCCTCCTCCCACTCCTCAAAGGAGAGGCTTTCTCCAAGGACATAAGGATCGAAAACCCGCGTCCTATTCCATCCAAGGCTCGCAAAGTCCCGCCGATTTCCGCATGTATGTTATCCAGCGGGCATGTGAGCAAATACAGATGCTCGGGGTTCCAGGGAGCGATTCGCCGCGGTCTTGGCAGCCACACTGAAAGTCGCTGGGCGCAATCCCAGCGATTCGGCCGACATAGGCAGATATATTTGCGGAATGAAAAGCGGGATGGAGCGCAACTACCCCGTTTTCGAAAGACTGGCGGAGCCGTCGCGTGAAAAACTTAAGGTCCCTCCTAGACCTTTTCCCTTGGAAGTCAAGTCCCCAAACACAGCGGACAGCTGCAAGTCTTTTTCACTCAGCTTGAGCCAAACGTTCGCGGTGCGCAGCAAAGTTCACACATAGGTGTGGAAACGAATTCAAACAAACGAATTA
>CAJNDV010027569.1:5241-27410 GCA_905221635.1 Symbiodinium sp. CCMP2456 | reverse complement strand
TGGGCCAAACCCTAGATATCACATGCTCTGCTTGAAGCCTTAAATCCTCAACCAAGCCTCTTGCGGTAAGCTTTGTAGCAACCTTAAACCCTGAACCCCTAAACTCTAAAACCCTAAACCCTAAACCCCTTTACCCTAAACCCTGGCCCCTAAACCCCTAAACCCTGAAGCATTGAAACTTCGCAGTCATCGACTTGGCTCAGGGGGGTTGGGGGGTTAGTGATATCTAGGAGTGCCTATTAGAAGCCCAAAGCTTGGAAACCGAATAGCCTCAATCCTTTTGGGTTTGGTTTAGGGTTTAGGGTTTTAGGGTTTAGGGTTCACAGTAGAAGCCCAAAAGTTGGAAATTCCATAGCCTCAGCCCTTGAAAGTAATGCATAGGGAATCTCAGCTCTATTTCTCCTTAATGCAGTTTCCAACTTTCTGGGGTTCAGTGCCGGTATAGTCTTTTGCTACTTACTAACACAGTTCAAGGGCTACAGTTTGAAGTTAGGGATTTAGGATAGAAGCTGCCTAGATTTCGAACCCTTTGGGGTAAGGGACCCCATGGGCAGCAAGTTTCCCCAGGAGGGACCTACCTTCGCGAGCATTCGCCTCGGATTCAATACTCTCGGCAGCATTGGGAGGTAATATAAACCTTGGGTCTTTACTCAGGTTCTCTACAAGGATCCTAAATCTCCCGGGTCATGGGAGCAGGGTTTCTTAATCAGGCTCCCACGTTCGAGTTCAGGCTCGTCTCTTGACAGTAAGAACGAGCTTCACACATCAGCACGCAATTAGGAGGGTGTCCAGAATCGAAAACAACTAAGCCCTAAACCCCAAACCCTAATAGCGGTTTGTTTGAGCAGGAAGGGGCATTATCCAGGCATGTCCTGCATGACTGCGACGGGGTCGTATGTGTATATACATATATATATTTAACCTCCTTAAAAAAAAAATATATATATATATATATATGTATGTATAGGGTTTAGTGAGGGACCGTAATCATTGGAAAAGGGGTTGGAGAGTAAATCTTGGCGAAAGTATACGGACCAGAAGGCAGTCCCATTACTAGCTATTCCGATCCCTGTATCCGGAGTCTTTTTCGGATAACCAGCTGTTCGCCATCTGGGTCTCCCTGCTCTGTCCTTGCATGGAAGCCGAAGATGGACGGGGAAGACACCGGGTCTGCAAGAACCACCTCGGCTTCAGCCAGCCCGGCCTTTAGCCATGGCTTGTAAGGTCTTACAGGTTGGACCCCAGAAGCACGTCCTAAATCCCAACCCTTCAGGTGTCTCGCTCTTGCAACTAAGGAAGCAGCGCGGGGAGAACTTGGTGCCCCTCAAAAAGGTAGAGCAGGTTGGTGCTAGAAGGGTCTCAGCTACGGTTGAAGGTGTCTGGGATTTCGGCGCTTGCGTACTTCTGGCTATTATCGTCATTCGTTGATCCTTTTTGCTTGTTATGATTGAAGTTACTTGACTATATATGTATCTAGAAATGTCTGTTTATGTAGTGTTATATATCTGACTTTGTTTCCGATATGGTATTATACACGATGTACTACCCGCTATATAGTGTGTTGTTATATATATATATATAAACAATTATGTCTTTGTATATATACATACATATCTATCTATCTATCTATCTATCTATCTATCTATCTATCTATCTATCATCCTGCAGCTGTCCTAACATTCGCTTCGCTGTCTCGGTGGGGGATTACGCTCTCAAGCTCGCTTCTGGTGATCTGTCACGACTCCGAAAGAGGAAGGACCGTCAGAGCGAAATACCGGCATGCTGGAAGCTTAGTGTAGGGGCCTTAAAACGAGGAGGGGGGTGTTCTGACAGGCTTGTTTCCCTAAGCCCTAAACCCCAAACCCAAAACCCTAAACCCTATACTATAAAAAGGACCCTAAACAGCTGCTCCACCGAACCGCAAAGTGCCGCCTGCTTCTCAAATCCTGTTGTTCAGCCGCCTTTCACACAGAGAGCCCACTCCGATCCTCGGCATCGCCGGAAGTATCCTGCCGGAGGCGGTAACTTCTTTGCGCATAGCTGAAGCGTCTTGCATCCGCGAAAACGGCAGGCAGGCCGTGCCAGCCCATTCAGCTTCGCTGCCTTATCTGTCGGCCAGGGGTCCTGACTTGCTGATCGCATGTGTCCATTCCACCTTGGATCAATGAGGCAGAACTTGTTTCGGGCTCTTTGAGCCGGTGTCGCGATGGGAAGGACACCAGCTTCAGCCAACCGCTGCATCTCTTGGTGCACTGCAGCGGGAACTTCAGCAGTTGCTGCGACCGACAGCCGGCGGCCGACAGAGGCAGTGGGCACCGACGCGGCGTCAGAATCCGGTTGACGGGAGGGGGGGGTGAAAGTATGAACAAGTATCGGTCGACTTGCTGAGGCCCCATATGCGGATTTAGGGCTTAGGGTTTAGAGTACCCTATCGCCTGACAACCTCGAATGAGGCTGTGTGAAGGCGCTTTCGTTAGTACACTCACAAGATTGGAAGCCGACGGCTTTGCCACAGTATATCTACACACATCTTTACATGTATCTTTTTGTGTTTCTTTAACTATGAGCACCACCAGGACGCGGCTCAACCTTGGCTATGTGAACCATCAAAGGGCAGAAGACACCCACAACGGTGGGATTCTGCACAACCGACTTGCTTCGTATGTGACCCATAACAGCCTCCTATAAGATTCGGTTCTCCAGCTTCATCTAGGTAGTTCTCTAAATTGGGGTCTCCTTTTTTTATAAGGGTGCCGTGCTATAAGGGACCTAAACCCTATAACCCTACTATATTGGGGACTTAAGAAGGGACACGAATTTAGAGAGCTACCCATATGCTGAACCCTGAAACCTCGCACCCAACGTCGTCACAGCCAGGGTCCAAGCAAGCCTCAAGTTTAGGGTATAGGGTGATGAAACCCTACCTCCACCCTAATCACTTAAACCTTACATGATAAACCCCAGAGCAAACACGGCCCTGCGTAAACCAGTTTCAAAACCAAGCAAACCCTACTTAAACTCGAGTTTCACACAAGGTACACCTACTGGAGCTCTGGATGAACAGCGCGCAAACCCCGCTGAACCCAACTTCATGCATAAGTATGCTCTAAATTAGACTTAGCCCTAAATCCTAAACCCTAAAACTCGAGGCGCTAAACCCTAAACCCTAAACTCTAAACCCTAAACCTTTAGGGCACCTCCTGGCGCAGCAGTCCAAACTGATCCAGGAGGATCTCCAGGAGATGCATCCTTAGGGTTTACTCTAGAGGCCTTAAAAAATAGGATAGGGTTTTGGGGCCCATTATACTTGAATAAGGAACCCCCCAAATAGTATTGGTAATTATTAAGGCCACTGTACAAAAGGTTTTGTTACGGGATCCTTTTAAAGGGCTCTACAAGGGGGTACGAAAAGGGCTTAACATAGTAGAACCCAGCCAAGTAAACAGGGATCTATACGAACTAGAAATGGGATTTAAGGATGCTGTAGCATCTGCAATGGTGCATTTAAGGCTCACTCAAGTGCTATGTAAGGTCTACCAAATGCTTCTGTAAGGCTTGCTGACGCCTTACTTAAGCTCTAATCAATGGTTCAATTGGATTTCTGCCAGGGTCTAAGGAAGGCTGCTTAGATTTTATGGGACAGGTTTCATTTGGGAAAAGTTACTGCAGTTGCAATTAGGATTTGCGTGAAGGCTTTCTTATGGCTTCCTTGTGGTTTGAGGTTTAGGCATGTTCAGGGTTATAAGGTTAAAACGTGGATAAGGCGACTTAACTAGACCGCTGGCGACTATCCCCCGCCTTCCCAGTGGGATCCTTCGTGGGCGACGGGGTATACCCATAGGCTCGACAGTAGCTCCTTTCTTGGGATTACCTCATAGGATCCTTCAGGGTTTAGGGTTTAGGGGTTCCTTGTTTGGGATTACCTTATCGGATCCCAAATGTAAACCACAATAATACTCTCCAAAACCCTCTTCTAATTATTAAGGCCCTATACTCGTATAATTGGCCCCGAAACCCTAGTCTACTTATTAAGGCCCCTATATGAATTACCCTCTATTACGGCTCAGGGTTGCCATTCGGCATTCCGCTTTCTTCGTTGCCCAGGTCTAGACCCAGAGGCCACCTTTTCAAGAACCGGTTCGGGGGTGTAGTTCCTGAAAGAGGGTTGATGGTCTAAGGCCTGGCTAGTTTGGGTACCTAAAGGATCATGGGACTTAGTAAGTAGGGTTATAACTAAGGTGCCTATACTTATGACCCCAATTAGGGGACTGATAACCTTACTTACTAAGTCCCATGGTCCTCCAAGTAATGAGTTGTTGGCCCACACCCTAAACCCTAAACCCTAAACCCTAAACCCTAAACCCTAAACCCTGAGCACCACTGCCGTAGCTTGAGAGAGCTTCAGGTCTTCAGGTTCTGGGCTCTGCTTGGCCTATGGGTACTTGGAGGCCCAGGGGACTTAGTAAGTAGGTTATAAGTAGAGTTATAAGTACCCTAAATGGAGTTACCCCAACTATAACCCTACTTATAACCGACTTACTAAGTCCCCTGGGCCTCCAAGTAAGGAGAGGAACCCCCGGAACGGAAAACACGGAACCGGTATCTCAAAGGGTCCAGGTACTAGTAAACTGTATACGTCCGGAGCCCACTATAGCTACCAAGAGTAGATTGGTACTATAGCTACCAAGAGTAGATTGGTACTTGGACCCTTCGGGTATACTGCGGACCTTGTGGGTTTTTCAGTATTTGGGATGTTGAATTACAACTCGAACCCTACTTGGAGGCGCAGGGGACTTAGTAAGTAGGTTATAAGTAGAGTTATAAGTGCCCTATATGGAGTTACCCCAATTGTAACGCTATTTATAACCGACTTACTAAGTCCCCTGGGCATCCAAGTAGACCACTAAGCTCCTCCACCCCTGAACCCTTTCAAGCCCCAAGCCCATGAGCCCTGGGACCCCATGCCTCAAACCCGAAGCCGTATTCTGGGTTTAGGGTCTAGGGTTCAGGCTTTAGGTTTTATTGGCGTTTAGGCTTTTAGGGTTTAGGGCTTTTAGGTTGGAATCATCATAGCGTTCGCTAGATGGGATCCGTAGCTGAGGGATGCATTGGAGTCGCAAGCCAAGCTTGAAATCTGAAGCCCAGCACCCTCTAATTAACGCCCTGAGTATCCCGAGCAAAGATATATCTCCGAAGAGACAGCCCCAAACCCTAAACTCTGAACCCTAAACCTTCATGTCGAGCGACTTCTCGTCCACTTGTGACTCGTACCTGCAAGCCAAGGTGTCAGTTTGACGGTTCAATTCGGGAGGCTTATGAGAACTTAGCCGAATGGTTCTATACGGGTACAAGGGTTCTACATAAAGGGACTACAACAGCTCAGGGTTTAGGTTCAAGGGTTCATGTACCCATACAGCCGTATAGTATACATACTTTACTCTTGCCCTCCAGAACCTAGATAGGGACTTCTTTGCGGCCAAAGTATATACTGTAGGCTTAGCTTAGGATGGCTGGGGTCCTCAGTTTAGGTTTTGGGGACCGTCAACTCAATTTAATGGTTTAGGGTCTAGGGTTTAGGGAAGACAGGCGGAAGACATGAGTCTGCAGGGTCCAGAACTCTACACACAACCGCATGCTACAGCTGAAGCCCAAATCGTGGATTTCTGACATCCCCTTAGTGGCATTTCCATATCTTTGCGCTTCCGAGACTGAGTTTTGTTGATGCTGAGGCTTCGAGAGGGCTGTGCTTCAACTTAATTAAGTCCTTCTCCTTACCCTCAAAGGACTCATATATTAAGGCTTTGACTTTGGGCCCAACGACCCTATTATATAAGGCTTGTGGGCTACTTTGATGCTAAGGGTTCTGTATCGGCACCTTGTTTCAGGCTTCAGACTGGACGTAGACATATACCCTTCGACCCGACAGCCACGCTTTATCGGAACTCGCGTGGCAATATACTGCCGGAAAGTTTGGCGGCGTTCCCGAGTTTCCGAAACAACGGGGTCTCTGGAGTCTGGATGTAATGGCGGAGTGCTATGCAACTTTGACATGCAAACTCGACGTAAAATGTGGGCAACCATGAGGCAGAACCATAAGCAGCGCCTCATTTCTTACATGTTCTATAGACATTCAATCCTTACACCTCCGATGTCATCCCCATGAGGCAAGAGATACCCAGAGTCCTGATACAATTTCTAGCATCCTTTCAGCAAAAAGCTGCAACCGTCCTTGCCTCAAGTTCTGGAAGGCACCTCGGTTCGGTTGGGTTTAGGGTTTGGGGTTTAGGGTTTAGGGTTTAGGGTTTAGGGTTTGGGGTTTGAGGTTTAGGAGACGGAGGTTTGGAGTCCATCTCTGATGTGTCTAGTCTGGCGGGAGGCACGGGGGGATTGCGGTTCCTTATTTGGTTTATCTATGCTTAACCAATTATAATTTTAGGACCCTTTAAGGTAAACCCGCCCAAAAAGGACTTGCAATGGAGACTATTTATGTAACTATAGGTAGTATGTGGAGACGAGAGGATACCAGCACTGGTGACACTGTGAGGTTTAAGGTTCTCGAGGCAGACAGCGGCAGGCTGGTGCTTGCTTTTATACTCGGTTTAGGGTTTAGGGTTTAGGGCTCACGTAGACACTACTCAGACACTACCAGAGACGTGAACCCTCAGTGCTATCCGAAAGGGTCCTACAGGTAAGTCCCCATGTTGGGGGATACTTACAAACACAACACTCAGTTATCTGCAGCTGGGATCCTTTGCCCAAAGGGTCCAAGTATTAATATGGTAGCTAAATTGTAGGAATTTGTGCCCCGAAAGTATATAATATACTATAAGTTGGACCCTTTGGGTTGTGCTCAGACATACGCAGAGAGAATATGCAGCCGTGGCACAGCCTCCGCATTTCTGCGCAAAATGCGGGCACCGAGGCGTCACCTGCGCCAGATGCAAAGCATTTCGACTTTCGGCTTAGGGTTTAGGGTTTAGGGATTTAGGTGTTTAGGAGTTTAGGGTTTAGGTGTTTAGGGTTTAGGGGTTTAGGATTTAGGTGTTTAGGGTTTAGGGGTTTAGGGTTTATAGGTGTTGAGGGTTTAGGGGTTTTGGGTGTAGGAACCCTACACCCTGGACCCTAAACTGCTCCCCCCCCACACCCACAGAGATCCCCCAAAAAGTAGATTTTTTGAGAGCTAAGGTTAACCCTGAGGGTCCAAGTACATCATCACCGTTTGCTCTCGCAGATACGAACCGTTACTAACCTGCATAACGACGATATCCAATCCCAATACCTAATTATGGATCCTTTGGATACCTGGGACTTAAAGTAGGCTTTAGGATTGATACTACATGGGCACATGAATCCTTAGGGATACGGCCTATGGAAGCCCCTTCTTCTGCCTCTTCGGTGGATGCTGCAGTTCGCTCATGGATTGCCAGCCGGTACCTCGTTCACGCGGCCCTAAACCCTGAACCCAGAGCCGTAAAGCCTAAACCCTCAGCCCCAAACCCCAAATCCTAAGCCCGAAAGCGGTGCTCTGGAGCTTATTCGGGGCTTTTGCAATTAACAGGCGGTGGGCTCGGCCTTCGAGGTACAGTGCTTGGTAGAAGACGGGGCTTTCCACGGATGTTTCACAGGGTTTAGGGTTTAGGATTCAGGGGGAAAAAAGGGTTTGGGGTTTCAGCAGCCCGATATGGAGCCCGAGAATGCATCGCCCGCCCCTTATGAGCCTTCGGCCCTTATCTACCTCGTAACCATGTCTCGACACCGGCCTGAACATGATTGCTGTAGCTCACCCCTCCTGTAAAGTCTGAACATAAGCCGAACAATTGATGCGGGACCTACAAAAAGCGCAGAGGCAAAGCCCGAAATTGCCAAGGGGTACAGTGAGTCCGAGACACTTTCCTGGCTCCTTCTTCTTGAAGCGATCGTGCTTCGCTACACCCACTTTGAGGTTCCTCAGCGGGCGACTCAGTTGGGTTTCAGGTTGGGAGCCCGTTTGCTAAAACAGATTAGCATAGAGGCATGAGCTATTGGGGGTAGCTACAATTATGATGGGGAGCGGTCAATGGTTTTGGACTGTCTTTGGTGGTGGTGGTGGTGGTGATGATGATGATGACGTCTATGATGATCAAGATGCTGGAGGAAGTGGGTGGCGTGAAGAGGAATGTGATAAACACCGACACGGAGATGCTTCGTGTTGGCATCCCATTTTTGAATGCGGTCATTATTGGCGGTTCTTGCCGCTCTTGTCCCGGAATGCTACTACAGCAACAAAGGCACTTCTGGAACTTGCAGTAGTCTATGCCTGCATCCCTTCTAAGCCTATCAGAAGATACCTCAAAGCCGGTCATCACGTGAACCCAAAGCTTTGCATCACAAGGTCCGGGCCATGTCCCTGTGAATCTCGCTGTTGCTTTACCCTAAACCCTAAACCCTAAACCGTCTTTGGTAGCCAGGGTGCAGCTTCTCCCCCGGCAAGGTTCGCCGAAAGCTGAATTCGAAGGTCTCTTTGTCCTGGCATACTTGGAGGCCCAGGGGACTTAGTAAGTAGGTTATAAGTAGAGTTATAGGTACCCTAAATGGAGTTACCCCAATTATAACCCTACTTATAACCGACTTACTAAGTCCCCTGGGCCTCCAAGTAGCGGTGGCTTTACGGGTATTGGATTCGAGTACAGGGGAGATGGGAGGCAACATGGATGTTAGGGTTTAGGGATTAGGGTTTGGGGTTTAGGGTTTAGGGCAAGTCACGACAATGCCAACAGCATCGCCAAGATGCTATGCTCAAGAAGGCAAGGATGTCTTGATAGACAAGTTCCCCCAGTTGCCTCTCGATCGTGTCAAAGTCTCACCCCGTCCGTCGCAGGATTTGGGGTGTAAACATGGGTATGGGTTAAGTCTTTAGGGTCCCTAAACCTTTCAAACCTTTCAAACACGCCCATGACGAAGCAAAAAGCTTTAGTTTGCCTTAGGCCGGCTCGGCTGCTTCTCATCTTTTCGGGTTTCGGCTCTATGGGATGGGGCTTGGAGACCGGGATTTCGGGTTAGGGCATAGGGCTAAGAATTAGAAGCTGAAAACAAACGCCTGACGGAGTGAGAATCCCAACCACAAAGCGGACCCTAGCCTATAGCCCACAAAGTTCATAAGCTTGAAGCTGCAACAGCAACGTCCAAGCATGGTTCAGCTGCAAGTCCTCAACATCTTAGCCTCCTTGCCACAAGCGTGGCCCGTAACAACTTCCCCATCGGACAATGCGACAGTCCTTCCGTACGTGCAGGTGGACAACTCCATGCCTGACGGTTCTTTCTTGTGGGCCGCAAAGAGGGTTTAGGGTTTTGGGGGTTCAGAGTTCAGAGCTTTGGGTTTAGGCTTTAGGGGTACATCATGACCTATTATAAGGGCACAGGTTGCTTCTGGGGATGGGTGATTGTGCGGATTAGCAGACACCATGGTGCTCGGGAGCATGTGGATGCGCGGTCTTGAGTTGACTCTTTAGGTCAAAAAACCATAGTACTGGAGCATTAATAATTAGAATAGGGTTTTGGGGTTCCTTAATATAATTATAGTACGATATACCCCCAAACCGTACTCTCAATTTTAAGGGCCCTATATTGCCCTACCATGCCCTGAACCTACTTCGGCTGACTGGGACCATGACGCCCCTTTTCAGCCGGACCTGAAGACTTGGTTCAAGGTCCCAGTGTTGGGATGCCGCCCTTAGGGTTTAGGGTTTAGGGGTTTAGGGTTTCGGGTTGATGAGTTTGTAGATTGCGGTGCAGGGCTCAGGGTCTAAGAGTCTAGGGTGAATCGAATTCAGGGACGATGCGGGGTTGCAGCATCAGGCCAAGAACCAGCTAGGGGCTGCCCAGTGCATCGCATTAGCATGCAGTTTCAGTGAGAACTCCATGTTCGATTCAAGGGTCTCGTGTGGGATTCGACTGACAGACATCCACGCTGTACGCAAATTGATTCTTGTTCTTGCGCTTGGCACCGGTACCCCGAATCCTCTATTTCTACGACAAGATGCCACAGTGCACAGTTAAAGGCCATTTGCACCATGAGCATTTGTTCGCGCTGTGTTGTGCTGTCCAGCGTCAGGGCCAAGAAGGCATCTGGGTTATTGGCATCATAGTAACGGCACCATAACATCAAACACACGTCCATCCTTGCTCTTGCCCGTGACAGCGTTGGCCCGCTCGGCAGCGGCAATTGTTCCGCTTGCTGCTCGAGCGAATCAAAACAATAGTCTCAAGTGACGAAATTACTCCCAACTGCCATGGGCCAGGAGCTGCTTCGGCTGATTTGGAGGTTCAGGGCCAAGGGTCTTCGGGGTTTAGAGTTGATACAGTGCTAATCAAAGCAAACGAACACTGCCCCATCAAACTGAGAGCTCTTGCTTTGGGAGGACTTGATGGCTAGCAAAGCCCTCGACACCTTAGAGTGAAAATTTCTGGGCCCACATGTGCAAGTGCAACCTCTGCGAATAGTTCTTGAATCGAACACACAACAACTTCTATCAGGACGGATCAGAGACGACAGGGACAGACAGGTGCAAGGACACAAGAGCAAACACATTAGCACATTGAGCACATACACTAACAACCACTCACGAAGACAAAAACAAAGATAGACACAGACAGTGAGATAGCGACCAAGCCAAGCTCATCGACACCCCCACCCCTAAACCCTAAATTAAAAAACCCAAGCCCTATTCCCTAAACCCTAAACCCCTAAGCCCTAAACCCCATAAATCCCTAAACCCCAAACAGCCTGAGAACTGCAGCCGGGATGCCCATCTTCGTTGATGCGGGCAACGGGGACACCGCGCACCACCTGTCTTAGGGCTTGAGGTTGCTACCTATAGTATTCATTGTAGCTCGTTTTGGTTTAACGTTGAAAATGTTTACGATCGTTTAGGATCCTACAAGATGAGGAAAGGATCTACAGTGGAAACTACAAATGATTGGGTTTTGGGGTGGACTTAAAAAAGTTACTCACCTTATGTACCTAAGGGGACTAGAAGGGCTCTTTTCAGAGGTTCTATAGAAACGGTGTTCTTCAGAAGGGTTTTCGGCGCAATGTGCACATCAAAATCACAGAAGTCAACGAAGATGAAATTCAATGCATGCGTCGTAAGCAGCCCTTGGCAGAGGCGGGACCAGTCTTGTTGTGCTAAAGGAGTGCTGGCTTTGGCATCAAAACTGTTTCTAAGTTGCATGCATGCTTTGGAAACCATATTGCACTCGCCTTGAAACCCTAAGCCCTAAACCCCAAGAGTTTCTCTTAGTTCGACCCGGCCGAGAGGCGTTCCGTTATGTCTCCAGACTGCAATACTGCAAGTACAGATACGATTAAATATGTCCCATGCGAACCAAATGCGAAGTGGTTAAACAATACGATACATGTGGGCATAGTGTCGGGCTTGCAGCACTCATGCGGACTTACATATACTGCTGCCCGTAGCCAGCCGGACACAAAATTTAGAAACAGAACTACTACGGCACTGAGGTCAACCATGAGGCTCTAAACAGCAAGCCCTTACACCAACGACCTCGAATAGAAGCATAACACTTAAGGGTCCATGTGCCCGAATAGTATGTAGCTGGGCCCCAAAGTACCTACATATAAGAACTACTTTAAGTTCAAAGTAGAAACTATGCGCGCCTTAGGGAAAGGGAAACCCCAGATCGCTTTAGAGATGCATTCAACATGCCGCTCCTGCCCACTGCAGAAACATTTTCGTAGTAAGACCGCCTTCAGTCCCATAAAGGCAAATATCAAATGTCCGCAAAGGCCTACCTAGCATGTTGGCCCCTATTCAAGGCGTATTCCGACCGTGTGCATCTGGTGCTTCGGAACAATCACGGCTGAAGGCGTTTGTCAGACTCTTGGATACGTTAATGCTAAGTCGCTAAGTGTTTGGGGCTTCGGTTGTAGATCCGATTGTAGTCCTATAATCAGGATTGGGTAGTTTTGACTACGTAACTTTTGGTTGACAGGCATTAACCAGTTAATCCCCAAATATCAACAAGTCTACATTGCCAAGCCTGTTCTGCCTTCAAGACGTTGACCACCTCGTGCAGCGGCGGAAAGTAGGTCATCCAAAAAGGTACTACATTCCAGGATTTAGGTTTAGGTACCCCTACTAAACCCTAAACCCTGGACCCTAAGCCCTAAACTCTTACAGACAAGGGAACTACAGCCAGAAAACAACAGGCTAAGGGTGACCTTCGTCGATCGCGGTCAGGGGTTTCAAGGGTACCAATGGCTCCATTATAGTTCCTTTTTGGGATTGCCTTGCACCTTGAACCCTGAATGATCCAGTTCGGATTTCGGTGTCTCGGGATTTACTTGAGGTTCCTTTGGTGCCTTCTTGGGGTGTGCTTGGGGTCTACTTGGGGTTTTGGGCATTTCGTTTTTGGGACTAAGTCGGGATCCGGGATGACGGCGCAAGGTCGGGGGGGAGGCTTGGGTCTGAAGGCAAAGTGCCCGAAACAAAACTTATGCTTATATGGGTAGTTTTCTAAATTAGGGTACCTTTTGAAGTTCCCGAAACGGTACAGAATTAGGGTACCTGTTTAAGTCCTCGAAACGGTACAGCACCATGCTTGGACCCTAAGTCAGGGGAGAGCTACCCTATTTGAGATTTAGGGCTCAGGTTTCAGCCGCTGAGGGCTCAAGGGCTGAGGCGGCCTCGGGTTTGAGGGTTTAGGGTTTATAGGGTTTAGGGTTTAGGGTTTAGAGATTTAGGGTTTTGGGCCGTTTATGGTTTAGGGTTTAGAGATTTAGGGTTTTGGGCCGTTTATGGTTTAGGGTTTAGAGGGTTTAGGGTTTTGGGCCGTGTAGGCTTTTGGGCTTTCAGTGCATTTAGGGTTTCGGGGTGGAGAGGCACTTTAAGGTCCCCTTGCCCCACAACACCAAACACCGTGAGGCAGACCAGGCCTCTCTACGGGAGCCTACGAACTCACGGTGGTCGTGGTCGTTTTAGAAACCCGGAACCCGATGTTTAGGGTTTAGGGTTTAGGATGACCTTTGGGTGGAGGAATGTCTGAAAGGCGCCAAGCTTAGCAGCATAGAGGGAAAATGTGGCATGGACTGCCTGGATGTTGGGACCCCGGACTATCTACCATGCTACCTATGAGCCCCAGGCCCTGGACCAATCGCCGGCAGGCAGCCATTGTGTCGTCATGAAGAAACCCATGGGCGCCCGCTACCTCACGCTGCCCAAAGATTAAAGGCTTGTCGGTGTCTCTTTTGGCTGGAGGTCTGTATTACGACATGTCCCAAAGGCACCAAGTATTAATATGGTAGCGACTTTGTAGGTATTTGTGATGTACCATACTACAACTTGGACCCTTGGGGTGTATAGTTTGGACCTTCGGGGTTTGGAGTTTGTGCATCTATCCGACTAAACCCTAAACCCTAAACCCTAAACCCTGAACCCTGAACCCTAAACCCTAAACCCTACACCCTAAACCCTAATCCCGACCGTCGTCTTGGCCGGCTAGGACGTGGGAACTTCGGGCTGGCCTTGGGCCGCGCCCTGCTTAGGGCTTTAAAGGGCTTTGGTGGTTGAAAGGCCCAGGGGCTCAAGGGTTTACGGTTTAGGGCTTTAGGGTTTAGGGTTTAGGTTAGGGTTTAGGGTTTAGGGTTTAGGGTTTAGGGCTTTAGGGCTTCGAGGTTTAGGCTTGAGGGTTTAGGCTGTCAGGCTTATAAGGACTGAAATTCCTAAGGAATTGTAAGGAACCCGGAAAAGGGAGCCTTCAGGTAGGAGATTAAGACCGGATGTGTAGCGAACCCTGCGGAACCTCCGCAGCACCGCGGCCGCGGCGCAGCAGCGGGCTCAGTCGGCATAACATCCCCAGAGGGTCCGAGTGGCAGTCTCATATATGGGTAGTTCTCTAAATTAGGGTCCCCTTTTGGGGTCGCTTTTACAAGGGTGCCGTACTATAAAATGGGACCCTAGTTTAGAGAACTACCCATAAAAGTTTCGGGGTCCAACCATTAGCAAGATAGGGGCCTACTATATTGGTACTTGGACCCTTTGGGATCCGCACGACGCGGGCGTTTCAGGGATTGGGGTTTTTAAACCTCGAACTCTGGGACCACACCCTGGGTTCACGGACTGGGGGTGATGGTATAACCGTCGGCCACCAACCCTGGGATACACCAGGGGTCCAGGGACTGCTGGTTGGAGGCGAATCGGTAGTTATAAGTAGGAGGGTATGGTCATGACGCACCCATGAACCTCCAAGTGGGGGTAGGGGTTTGAGGTAAGCCCAAAAGTGAACTACCATGGAGCCTATGCGTAGGCTTGCTTCCGAAACATGGCGGGGTGGTGACACTTCTCTTCGGGCTCAAGAACAGAGGATTCAGGGCACTTTACTCCGATGTACCCCTGGGTTTAGGGTTTAGGGTTTAGGGTTTAGGGTTTAGGGTTTAGGGTTTAGGGTTTAGGGTAAACCCTAAATGAACCCTGAACCCCTGGCCGAAAACTCAAACCCTCAAGACTAAACCCTCCATGAACGCTCAACCCTGAACCCACGACCCCATAAACCCCTGAACCCTAAACCCGATCTTGTAGCCTCTTTCTATAACCTCGTATAAGGAAAAATAGGGACCCTACCAAAAAGGTGGTTTCTGATAGAAGGTCAGGCTTAGAACACAAAGATGCTAGTCTAAAAAACTCGGAGCTTGCCATGGTGTTGGAAACCTAGCTCAGCACCCTCCAGCATGTAAGCGCTAAGCTTGAGGCAGCACAACACAAGCATCCTAAGCCTAATGTAAGGGCCTTAACAATTAGAATAGGGTTTTGGGGTATATTATGCTATAATTATAATAAGGAACCTCTGATTATAAAGGGCCTCCTATATTAAGCTACAAGCTCCCTAACTTTCATGAATCTTCAAAGAACCCCGAAGCCTGAACCCCCAAAAGCCTTTAAAGTTTTAGAGTTGAGTGCCCTTAATCAGGGTCCAGGGCTCAGGGTTTAGGGCTCCTAAACCCTAAACACCCCCCTAACCCTTAACCCTATAAGGGGTTTCTACGGTCCCCTTTCTGCTACTCCGGTGAGAAAAGACCACTTCTCCTGGGACGAAGCCAGCAGTTCGGGTTTAGAGTTTAGGGTTTACAGTAGAAGCCAGAAAGTTGGAACATCAATATCCTCATGCCCTTAAGGTAAAGTATGGAGGATCCTATAGCACTAACCCTCCTAAACCCATGTTCCAACTTTCTGGGATTCGCTGTAGGGACAAGTTGTGGTGTCAGAGCTCACCGGACCTCCGAGCCCTAGGATGTTCTCTGCGGGTCTTTTGTTCATGCAAAGGACGTACGAGAGGGCTGTCCAAAGGGGGACCTGCATGTAGAGAGCCGCCATATTTCTCCTTTCCGGCTTATAGTCATAGCTGCCTCTGACATCAGAGGGGTCAGTGAAACTGTAACGTTTCGAAGAGCAGGGGAAAGCATGGGTGCGTTACCTGGGCCAGGAAACATGCCTACGATACATGGGCTCTGCTAGGCTTTCGGGTTTAAGGCGCTATCACAATTTCATTTTCGGAGTGTAATGAGTCAGTCTTTCTTCCATCCCTTCCCCACCGCTGTCGATCGTGTGGGAACGCGAAAAAACAAGGGACAGCACAAGCCGAAAGCAGCGACACGACAAGCTAACAGCGAAAAGCCACAAGCAGACAAGCAGCAAACAGCCATAAACAACAGAAGCCCTCTTAAAAAACATGCGAACCAGGGCACCCGGGCAGTGCCATTCCTTGGTCAATCCCTTGCAACACCAAAGCGACCCCGGAACCCTGAACCCCGAACCCTAAAGCCTCAATGTAAACCCAACATGTCAGTGCAGCTCTCGGCCATCAAACTGTGCCCGCCCTAACCCCACTGTCCTGAATGTTCACACAGATTCTGCGATCCCAAACTGAACCCTACCCTTTCCATGAAACTTACACTTTCGACCCCTTAAAGATTGCGTGGTTTCGACCAACGACCCTTACCCCTAAGCCTTGAGATTTACTGAAGTCCAAACCCCGAAACTAACAAGCCCTACACCCTAAACCCTAAACAGGCCCTAAACCCTAAACCTTAAACCCTAAACCCCACACCATTCCCCAGATCCTGCAGTTCGCCCTGCTCCTTTGGAGCGACAGCGAATTACATCGGGCCGAGGACCGTTAGACTTTACCTTAGGGCTCAGAGTCGCCAATCTGTGGGCTTGGCGGTTTCGGGTTTAGGGTTTAGGGGTTTAGGCTTGAAGGTTTAGTTTCGGGTTTAGGGTTTAGGGGTTTTAGGGGTTTAGGGTTTAGGGAACACAATTTTTCCGATATGCCGCAACCTCTCGAAAAGCCCCATGGGGAAGGAAGGTGGCTTGAGGGCTGGGGGTTTAGGTTTCAGGGCATGAAGGCCAGACTTTACGAACTCTGGTTCTTGCAGATGAAGCTCTACCTATAGGTAGCTCTCTAAATCAGGGTCCCTTTTTAGGTCCCCAATATAGTACGGCACCCTTATAAAAGGGGACCCTAAAACGGACCCTAACTTGGAGAACTACCCCTATATATGGGAACCCAAAGACCCCGTTCGTTAACGCTGCCCTAAACCCTAAACCCTAAACCCCCTAAACCCTAAACCCTAAACCGTGGCTTTATGTTATGGGCCCAACGAAATTCTCCTCGTGGGACCAGGGGAACGCGAGCCCTAAGTTGAAGTTGAACTAGGCTGGCCGGCTCAAGCCTCTTTTAGGGTTTAGGGTTTAGGATTTAGGGTTTAGGGGTTTAGTGTTTAGGGGTTTAGTGTTTAGGGTTTAGGGTTTAGGGTGGGATCGTACCAACCCTAATAAGTTGCAATGAAGGATCGCCCTAAACGCCAAACCCTAAAACCCTAAACCCTAAGCCACCACCCTAAATCCCCCAAACCCTGAACCCTAAACCCGAACCCCTAAACTACCTCAGCTGCCTACCGTTCTACAGGTCGGTCTTAGACCCTCCGCGGAAAGTTTCCGGCAAGTGATGTGAGAGCCTCTGCCACCAGGTACGACCCTAAACCCTAAACCCCAAACCCTAATTCCTAAATCCTAAACCCTAATTCCTAAATCCTAAACCCTAATTCCAAAATCCTAAACCCTAAACCCCAAACCCTAAACCCTAAACCCCAAACCCTAAACCCCATATAGGGTGTCGGGTATAGGGTTTATCTTCGAAGCCCGAAAGGATCATGGACCCATGGCCTTCCTAGACCCCCAGATACCCATAGGCTCCCACTATAGTTCCTGCTTGTTGGTATAGGGTTTAGGGTTTAGGGTTTAGGGTTTAGGGTTTAGGGTATATTTATATTTAGGATGGTATAAGGTAATCCGACAAGGAACTACTATGGAGCCTATGGGTACCCATTGTTAAGGAAGATCAGGGCTCCATGAAAGGGGCACTTCGGGGGTCCTGGGTTGGCGTGTTGCTGAGGGCTCAGGTTTTGCGGCTTGTGGTTTCGGGCTTAGGGTTGAGATATAGGGCCTCCTGGAGTGTAGAAATTTTCGGGCTTACAGTTCTTTGGAAGCTGGTAACCAGAAATACCATGCGACCTAATTTAGGGACATTTCTAAAAGTATTACTATTCCTTCGGGGCCTTGCTATTGAAATCGAATATACCAGAAAACCCCGTTCTAAGTCCTCCGAGCCCTATACTGCGTGATGGGGACCCTTGGTTTCTTTGCCAGAACTCTAAGGGTCCAAAGGACCCAATAATCAGGTACTTTGGTTGCGGATAGTAGTTATCTAGGTTAATATTTGGGAGAGTATATGATTATTAGGTACTTGGACCCTTAGGGAGAGACTCTCATCGTCCTATCCAGGGACTCACTCCCCACATTCTCTACGCATGCAGCACCGCTTTGTCGAACTACGAGATCAGCTCTCAGCAGGTGTCCAGGACCACAGACCAACCTCAGTCTAGAAAGGTCCGGCCCTTTAATAGAGCCGTTATGGCCCTTAATAGTGGGTATTTAGGGTATATTACAGGGTAGTTGGGGGGTCTAGGTAGGGTTTATAAATGTTGAATCGGGTACTCTATGTGCAGGAATCTGCCGTCTGTCGCTATAGCTATAGTTGTTTGTGTGAGATGACACTTGCTTTTGCTTCATCGCACACATGGGTCAACCCCGCAACCAAACAGAACTGCTGCAGTCGGCAGAAAACACATCCCCAAACCCTAAGCCCTACCCACAGTCTCCACTCTAGATCCTTGTGGGGGTTTACTTTTATAGGATCCTGACTATCAAACGGGTTAAACCAGAAAAGGAACTACAATGAATACTATAAGTAAACCCTGAAACACTAAAATCCGAAGAAGCCCGATAGGCCAAACTGCAGAGCCCAAACCCAGAAAAGGTTCACGGGTTTAGGGTTTTGGTGTTTTGGGTTTGGGGGTTTAGGGGTTTAGGGTTTAGAGGTTTGGGGTGCAGGGTCTAGGGGTTTGGGATATAGGCTCCAGAGTTTACACTTTATAGGGCTTTGCATCCACACCTCTTGACCCGGCCTGGCACATCACTTTCCGAGCCGCCCATGGCTCAAAGTAGGCCTAGCCGTGGACGGCAAGCTGCAAAGCTTGCAGGTACGGGCTTAGGGCTTCCGGATTTAAATTTTAGAGATCTGGTCTCTCTCTCTCTCGCTCTCTCTCTCTCTCTCTCTCTCTCTCTCTTCGGTATTCCAGAAACCACACATGCCATGTTGTCGCAGTGCGTGGTGGTGAGGAGCCGGCGGGAGGATAGTGCGTAGCAGTAATGGTAGTAGCTCTTTGTGGTAGTGGTCGTGTTGACAGCAGCAGTCCTACTAGTGGAGGGTGACCCTTAAAGCCTAATCAACGCCTGGTGGCAGCCCTAATCGAACCACGATGGGGGCGACTAGTAGTTGGTTGTCAAAATTAGAGTCCCTTTTGGGGTACCCTAAATAATAGGTGCCGTATTATAATAAGGACCCAACAAGGGACCATAATTTTGACAACCACCCCAGTAGTTAACAGTGTCGTACGATCAGAGCGACGGCCTATACTGCTACTCCACCTATATAACGTTACGACGAGCACTTCCACTGACGCGTGCTGTACGAAACCCCGAGCACAGGGTACTTGGAGGTTCATGAGTAGTTGTAAATGGGGGCTGCTAGAAGTAAGGCAAGTACAGCTATAGCTCATATCAGGGGGCTTATAACCCCACTTATAATTACCCGTGAACCTCCAAATAGGCATCTAGGAGCCCCGACGCGCCTCTAAACACACGCCCCTGAGATCAACATTTGCGCAAGGCGGCAGTTCTCAAGAGCTTATCTGCATGTGGGTTTTGATATCCTAGTCATCACAACAACACCTAAGCCCCCAAACCCTGAAGCTTAAACTCTAAACTCTAAACGCTCAAGCCCTCAAACTCTCAACCCTGATCTCATCTGCCTCGGACCAGGAAAAGGGCAATGAGGATGCTCAGATGCCGCGCAACGGCACCATTGCAGTTCACATCGCAGCCTCGGGCATGTTAGGAGCTCATATAGGGGCCGGAAAATCAAAAGTAGGGGATTCAGAGGCAAATGCAACGCGGCCGTGGTGTTCGGAGGCAGTGGGTCTGGGTTTGTTTTAGGGCCAAGTTTAGGGTTGAGGGCCTAGGGGTAGGATTTGGGAAGTCTGCGCAAGTGCTTGCCCTGCGTTCAGCGCTGCAGATTCCCGAACCACGCTGCGGCGGCCATCTCAATAAACTGCCCATCCAAGCAAGTGCCTTTGAACCCCATTTGTTGAAGTGGGGGCGACGGGAGAGCAGGTGTGGGCTATTTAGGGTTTCGGGTTATTGGCCTCAGACTTCCCGCAGGGGCGAAGATGAGTTCAGGATCAACAAAATAGGATCAGTGCAGAAAGTCTGGCCTGCGTCTCGAAGGTACTGGTGGTTCGTCTAGTTCGGGCTAATCTTTTGCTAAGAAGAAGGATTCAGGAGGCAACAGAGAAACCCTTGGCCGAAAGAAATCTAAAACTGTACACCATACTGTTACCAATCATTCACACCGCTACGGCTAAGGCCGTCTTTCTGTTACCTACCTGTGAAAGGGGAGAATTATCCCTTAGCAGACCTTGCAGCAACAGTTGCCCGAAGGGACTGATGTAGGTTGAGGGTTTAGGGTTCAGGGTCTAGGGGGTGCCCTTATCGATGGGATGCCACCGTACTTTGGTTGATCGCACGAGACCCTATACCTTAAACCCCAAACCTGTTTGCCTAGACTCCTGCACCGGAGGCCCTAAACCTTAAACCCTACTGCAAACCCTAAACCCTAAGACCCCAAATACAAGGCCCAGAAGTCTCTTCAGAGCCAGAGTGGCCGTAGAGGGTAGGGTTGCTCTTCTCGCACTGCTGCGTGTACTGGGTCTCACGACCTCATCCGCTGAAAGTTGCCCTAAACCCTAAACCCTAAACCCTAAACCCTAAACCGTTGAAGGGGTAAGCAGGCTCTTGGGGCTCTTATTACCTGCAGGCTGCATGGTAGTTCCTTTGTGGTGCGTATTTAGGATCCAAAGGTTTAGGGTTTAGGGTTTAGGGTTTAGGGTTTACGGTAATCCCTAAAAGGAGCTACAATGGAGCCTATGGGTATCGCAAGATAAGCACAGCCGCATGACGCTGGGTGCCTTACTTCATGGGGTAACTTGGAGTTAATAGAAACGAAATGGGTTGATCTCAATGGCAAACTGCAGCCCTAAACCCTAAACCCTAAACCCTAGATTCTCTACGGCAGCGACTTCAGATAATTGTACAGCCCGGGAAAGGTCGGCTGCTGAAAGGTCGGCTGAAGCTGTGCCCAAACGGTTTAGGGTTCAGGGTTTAGGGTTTAGGGTTTAACATGAACTACGTACTTATGTGACAGGCAGCTTCGTTGCAACCATGAATGCAGCAAAGTCTTTCAACGTCATCACCGAAGTTGTCGGGTTGTATCGTCATTGGCTGCTTGGGTGCATCTGACCGTGGACGGATTTTGAAGAGACCGTGGTCGCAGAACAGGATAATTCATGCAGTGCAAAAGCAGCACATTACTATCCGGTCTATCAACACCGTCCCAGGTAGCAATGGCACCGAAGTGGGCTAGTTCCGAAACACCGGCTACAGCAAGCAAGCCTGCCCCCTGCGCCCTCAACCCTAAACCCTGAACCCTCCATCCTTAGCTCCATCATAAACTCCAATCTTGCCTTACATCCGGTCGTGGCACCCTCTCGATAGCTCTCAGTGTTTTGGTCTTCGAGGTGGGCGCCTTGATGCTGCCCGTAAATAGAGCCGCTAAAGGATATCCTAACAACCCTAGGTCCTGAAGGGTTTAGGGTTTAGGGTTTACCCAGGAGCTCCAATATAGTTCCTTTTTGGGTCTGTTATGGTTTTTCGGTTAGGAATTATAGTATACTATCCAAAAAGGAACTACATAGGAGCCCTTGGGTAGGTATATGCCCCGAAAGCAACCTGGAAGGAACCCCTAAATGTAGGCTCGCGCCGCAACTCCATCAGACTGGCCCTGCTTTCCGAAGTTCAAACCCTGGGAGCTCTTGACCTAGCGCTCTCAACCCCGGTTAGCTGCTAACCCTGAGCCCGAAGAGCCCGAAACCTTGGATTATGTCTGTGTGTATAGATATATGGTTAAATTGCTGTATATATTCGGTGTAGGTATGTGTATGTTCCGATATATACACTATACGGACTATACATGTACACCGTCTTGTCGGATATACGCATAGCCTGTGAACATTGATATGACACATCTTTAATTTTTGGATCCGCCCACACACATTTACTTTTCGTTGATGTCGTGTCATCCTTCCTGGGGACCCCGCAGGTCATGAAGACCTTCTTGGCGCAGTAGGCGTTGCACTTCTCCAGGGTACATCGCCTGCAGCTGTGTACACAGTAGCACTAGCAGTAGCAATAGCAGTAACAGTAGCAGCAGTAGTAGCAGCAGTAGCAGTGGTAGCGGTAGTAGTAGTAGTAGTAGTAGTAGTAGTAGTAGTGGTAGCAGTAGTAGTAGTAGTAGTAGTAGTAGTTGTTGTTGTTGTCGTAGTTGCAGCTGTAGTAGTAGTAGTAGTAGTAGTAGTAGTAGTAGTAGTAGCAGTAGGAGTAGTAGTAGTAGTAGCAGCAGTAGTAGTAGTAGTTGTTGTTGTCGTAGTTGCAGCTGTA
>CAJNDV010027558.1:31741-42637 GCA_905221635.1 Symbiodinium sp. CCMP2456 | reverse complement strand
TAAAGCTCCGACGAATGATCCAGGCCGGAAATACTTGCCGAAGGATTCCCTAAACCCTAAACCCTAAACCCCTAAACCCTAAACCCCTAAACCCCTAGACCCCTAAACCCTAAACCCTAAACCCCTAAAGCACAAATCCTAAACCCCTAAACCCCTAAAGCACAAATCCTAAACCCTAAACCCCTAAAGCCCAAATCCTAAACCCCTAAACCCCTAAAGCACAAATCCTAAATCCTAAACCCTAAACCCTAAACCCTAAACCCTAAACCCTAAACCCCTAAACGGAACTTAGGGGCCCGGCCTCCTTGCCTTTGGAAGGCTCAGGCGTCGCATCATCCTAGCCACGGCAGACTTTGGGCTTCGGAAACTCCATGGGCGTAGCGGTTCGGGTTTAGGGCTTTAAGGGTTTTAGGGTTTAGGGTTTAGGGTTTAGGGTATAGGGTATTGGGTTTAGGGTTTAGGGTTTAGGGTTTAGGGTTTAGGGGTTTAGGGGTTTAGGGTTCAAGGTTCAAGGAAACTACAGGTGGGGAGTTTAAGGTATATAGGGCTTCTATAAGCATTCCATAAGTATATAGACCTTCTAACTTCTATAAGGCTCCTATAACGGTAACTACCCACCTGAAAATGTCCTAGACTTAGGCCGTAAGAGCTTGGGCTTTAAGGGTTTAGAGGGGTTAGGGTTGTAGGGTTTAAGCTTTTAGGGCTTGGGCTTTAAGGGCTTAGAGGGGTTAGGGCTGTAGGGTTTAAGCTTTTAGGGCTTAGGCTTTAAGGTTCAGGGTTTAGGGTGGTTGCAGGGTTTCAGGCTTTAGGGCTTGTAATGCTCTGAGGGTTTAGGCTTTTAGGGTTTGGGATTTGAGGGTTTAGGCTTTTCGGGTCAAGGCTTTACGGTTCTGGGAATTACAAGGAACTACATTCCGAAAAAATGGCTTACCGAGTTTACTATGTACATCGCACCTAAGGGCGGTATATCATATCCTACATGTGTATATATATATATATATCCCTTACATGGAAACCTACTTGGTAAGCTTCTGGTTCTGCTTGAATCCCAGCAGCGAGTCATCCTCCACACCCTTTTTCGGGAGATGCAGCGCCGAGGAATCCCTGATAAAGGGACAAACTCAAGGTCCCAAACTCCCAAACCACCACGAAACTCCAAGCCCAAGGCCCTAAACCCTAAACCCCTAAACCCGAAACCCTAAACCCTAAACCAACTCCAAACTCAAGGCCCGAAACCCCCCCTAAACCCCAAACCCCAAACCCTAAACCCTAAACAGAAAACCTAAAACCCTAAACCAACTCCAAACCCAAGGCCCTAAACCCCAAACCCCGAACCCTCAACCCTAACTCCGCGCCTCCTTCGATAACCTCAGAGGATGCCTCCGCTCCTCTGGGACTTGGGCAGCCTCTCCGGGGGTGTGTGGCTTTAGGGGCCTTCATAATCAGAAACAGGGTTTTGGGGCATATTACGCTATTAATACGAATACAAGGAACCCCTGAAAATAGTATAGGTTTTTATTTAGGCCCCTATATTAGGCTTCAGGGGCTGGACTGGGAGTTGCAGAGTTCGAGACGTGAAGTTGATCTTTGCCTGGGTCCAATATGTTTCTACACAGGGCTCAAGGCCCGAGATCGGCTTAGGGTCTAGGGTTTAGGGTTCAGGGTTCAGGATTAAGGGTTTAGGCTATTCAGGGTTTAGGGTCTAGGGTTCAGGGTATAGGGTTTATTGGCGGGGTTGAAGGACTTACTGACTGGTAGTACTGGTAGGTCGCAGGTCTGTGTATGCAAAGCTGCAACGTCCACAGTCGCGCAGCTCTCTGTCAAACTCCTAAGCCCTGAGCCCTAAACGCAAAACCGAGAGCCTAAACCCTAAACCCTAAAGCCTAAAGCCTTAAGCCTAAAGCCTAGAGCCTAAACCCTGAAGCCTAAACCCTAAACCCTAAACCCCCCAGGTACCCACTAACCTTAAACCCTAAACCCCCCAGGTACCCACTAACCCTAAACCCTAAACCCTAAGCCCTAAGCCCTAACCTCCCCAAACCCTGGTAGAAGAGCCGGCCTCCTTCTCTAATCCCAAACCCTAGACCCTAAACCCCTGAAGCCCAAATCCTAAACCCTAAACCCCTAAACCCTAAACCCTAAACCCTAAACCCTAAACCCTAAACCCTAAACCCTAAACCCTAAACTCTAAACCCTAAACCCCTAAAGCCCTTAGCGGAAGTGGAGGGCCGGCCTCCTTCTCTTTGGAAGGCTCCTCCGGGATCGGATCCTCCTGGCCACAGCACGCTTTTGGGTCGAGGAACTAGACGGGCTTTGGGTTTAGGGTTTAGGGCTTTGGGTTTAGGGTTTATAGGGTTTAGGGTTTAGGGTTTAGGGTGTAGGGTTTAGGGTTCAAGGGTTTAGGATTAGGGTTTAGGGCTTAGGGCTTCAGGGTTCAGAGGATCAGGGTTGTAGGGTTTGGGGTTTAGGGTTTAGGGTTTAGGGTTTAGGGTTGGGAGTTTTGTTTTAGGGTTTCGGAGCTACACCGTAGGTGCTTTGGCCTCTCACAGGGTTGTTTTATGCCGGTTTGCAGCAGCAATGGACTGGAGCCTAGCACTGCCTACAACACGTCTGCTATCTTTCCTCAAGCCCTAAACCCTAAACCCTAAACCCCCTAAACACCCTAAACACCCTAAACCCTAAACCCGAAAAGAACCCTAGACCCGAGACCCGAAACCCTAAACCATAGGCCCTACCTAGACCCCCCAACTACCCTCCACTATACCCCAAATACCCACTCTTAAGGATCATAAGGGCTCTATTCAAGGGCCATTTGGGGGGTCCTGGTAGACCCTAAACTCTAAAATCCCTAAACCCTAAACTCTAAACCCTAAAGTAAGAGAAGAATCCAAACCTTCAGCGCCTGGAGCGCGAAGTCAACAGCTAACTCGGCTTCCTGAGCCCTGAACCCTACTTAAAATGATCATGCGACTTAGCAAGTCAGGTTATAACTAAGGTAACTATACTTGTAACCCCAAGTAGGGGACTTCTAACCATACTTACTATGTCCCATGATCCTCCAAGTATCCTCAACCCTAAACCCCAAGCCCTGAACAATACCCTAAGGGTCCATGTACCCAATCGGTATATATACTTTGGCCCCAAAGCACATATATAGGGACTACTTTTATATACGATTTGGGCACATGGACCCTTGGGGATGAACCCTGAACCGGTAACCTAAAACCTGAACCCTACACTCAACTTAGGACTAGGAAGTAGGTGAAACAATGGCCCTTCAATACCTAGGAAAAGCTATTGTTCTGCATTCTTTGGGGGTCCGGGGCCCAGGCCCTATGCTAAACCGTAAGCCTGAACACTGAACCCTAAGCCCCACACCCACCTCGTCGGAGTAGTCGCCCCAACGCTTTCGAACTTCTTTGGCACCATGGGGCGCGACCTCCAGGAGCTAAGGTCAGGGGTAAGCGAATGGGTACAATGGTGGTTTAGGGTTTAGGGCTCATGATGATGGTTATTTTTGCCAGCGTTCTTGGTCATGGTTGTTAGCCTTTGCTTTGGGATGTTACTTTATGAAACCGAGTCATCGTACATTCGAAGCAAAAGCAGCAGGAACAACATTGCACTAGTCACAAATGTCGTAATACAGACGTCGGAGTAAGTGATAATACGATCTCTTCAGTCCTTTATCACAAATGTACTACTGTATGTACTACTGCATAATATCCTGCCGATATCACTCCGCTAGAGACCGAGCGCTTGTATTAGCCCCCATGGTGCTGTCATGCTGCATATCACAAGGGCCACTGCACATTGTCCGACGACTGAGGATCCTGGGGGACCACTACTTGGAGGATCATGGGACTTAGTAAGTAAGGTTATAAGTCCCTTAATTGGGGCTATAAGTAAATATAAGTACAGCTACCTTATTCATAACCCTACTTACTAAGTCCCATGATCCTTTAAGTACTGACAATTGCACAACTCAATCCTCAACCAGCAGCCCCCGACACTAAAGCGTGTCCCGATTGTCAAAACCCTAAAACCCTAAACCCCCAAGCAATGGTCAGCTAACTTCTGGTTCTGAAAACCCGGCACCTTCCGTCTACTTCTGCAAGGATTCCACCGATCAGTTGGGGTTTACTGGCTCTAGGCTCAGGACAGCTTTGGTTTAGGATTTAGGGTGCAGGGTTTAGGGCTTAGGGCTTTACGAAAAAATCCCGGGAGCCCCCCCAAAAAGCCCTGCACCCTAGAAGCCCAAAGCCCCACTACACTCGAACAATCTCCACATCTCAAGAAAGCTTGGGAGCTTGCGTAAACCCTAGATCCTTACCACTGTTATGAACTTAAAAGCTTGCAAAAGAACCCTTCACCCTAAACCCGAAGCGCCTAAACCCTCACACTCCGAACATGCTGGCCTTTATGATTACACTTGGGCTTGCTGGGAAACTATGGTACAAGTCTACCGGGACATTAGTACTCTGCTTATATGTTATTATTACTATGTATATTTTTGATATTTCTGACTAGTAATACTACTAGCAGTCATATTTGTTCAAACCCGCGAAACCCCAAATCCTACGGAACCCGATGCTACCTCGCCTGTATCGGTGCTGCCTCCTCTTGGGCTTCTTGTGCCCGTCCTTCACTTCCTTCTGGCACCTGAAAAGCACTAAGCCCCAAGGATCCTGCGTATTTGGGGTTTAGGGCTAGGGCCTATTTTGGGTGTTTAGGGAGTGGGTTCAAGCTCAGGGCTCAGGGGCTAGGGGTTTAAGGGGTTTAGGCTTGGAGGCTTAGGGTTTCGGGCTTACCGGGTGAAAGATTGGGCCAAAACCTGAAGTTTGCGTGGTAATTCCTAAGATGTCGCAACCGTACATTGTGCTAGGTAAGGAAGGCGTTTAGGATTATTTCGCCCAGCAGCCACTCCCTGCTCGGACCGGCTGATGCTAGCCGAACAAGAAAAAACGAGATGCTACACGGCCTTGCAGAGGTTCATCTTTAGATTGAAGAGTTGTAACCCACCCTTAACCCTAAACCCTAAACCCTAAACCCTTAAACCCTAAGCCCTAAAACCCTAAACCCCTAAACCCTTAAACCCTAAACCCTTAAATCCTAAACCCCTAAACCTAAACCCTAAAACCCTTAAGCTCTTAAGCCCTAAACCCCTAAACCCTAAACCCTAAACCCCTAAACCTAAACCCTAAACCCTAAACCCCCAAACCCCTAAACTTTAAACCCTAAGCCCTAAACCCTGAAACCCCTTAAACCCCTAACCCGTTTGGGGAGGAGGGTCTCCAGGGCTTGAAAGGATGGGGGCTCGGGAACAGAGCAGGATCTTCATCAGGGTTCGCAGGTCTCTTGTGATTCACCAATAGGGTTTAGGGTTTAGGGTCTTGGGTCTTGGGGTTTAGGGGTTTAGGGTTTAGGGTGTAGGGTCTAGGGTTTAGGGTTTAGGGCTTAGTGGTTTAGGGGTTTAGGGTTTAGGGGTTTAGAGTGTAGGTTTAGGGTTTAGGGTTTAGAGGCATTCTGAAGGAACTGCCTTAGAATAGAATAAGACTTGCACTCCTGCGCACGACGATTCGCATGGTGGTGCAAAGAATTGCAACCCAAGACATCAACGTGTGGCAATGCAATCCCCCAAGTACCCTAGACCCTATAGATCCTCTGGCCGAAATTTTAGTACCATGTAGGTGTACCGCTTCGCACTGCAGCTAGCTCTCAATCATGGGCTGCCTTAACATGATGGGACCTTAAACTGCCATGAACCAAGCCATGAAGCCCCAAATCTAGGGCCAACTTTGCAGTATATATCCGGATCTCGACTACGGTCACCTTAGTGGGAAACTTTGTAAGCTAGAGCTACGACCCAGTTCGGCAGGAAGCGAAAATCTAAACCCTCAACCCTAGCTGGATGCCCAATATATTGACTTTTTCTTGGACTTATAGCAGGAAACCATGCACAAGTAGGTTCTCTAGGGTCCAGGTAACCCCTAAACCCTTGTAGATCCCGTATCACAGAACCCTCATAGATCCCTTGCAAGGAAACCCCACACCCCCCTAACCCCTGCCCCCTCCATGAACCCTGAACCCTGAAAGCTACCCTAACCTTAAACCCTAGCTAAACCCTAAACCCCCTAAACCCGACGCCGCCCCATCTATGGCAACCCGCAACATGCAGCCGTCGGGCAGCAGCTGTGGCGGGATCTGTGGCGAGGAGTGAAGACAGCCAGGCCTGAGAGATAGTTTAGTTTAGGGTTTACCTGTGGCCCAAAAACCTACCTTTTTTACGGAACTATATATATATATATATAGACCACAAGGAACCTAAAAAGTTAGATCTATTCGGCTACTGGTAGGGGGTTTGAGGTTTAGGCCTCAGGGCTTAGAGACTTGTTGTTTCTTTCTGCTTTGCTTATGTGGGTGCACGATTTTGGAGGTTTGGGGCCGGGCCTCTAAGGGTTTAGGGTTTAGGGTTTAGGGTGAAGCGAGCATTTGGGTCTAGAGTTTGTGTAGGGACAGGTCAAGAGGAGGGGGAATTAGGAAACCCTAAAGCCCAAAACCCTAAAACCCTAAACCCTAAACCCTAAATCCCTAAACCCTAAAACTAAACCCTAAACCCTAAACCTTCAAGGACAAGACCTTAAAGTATATGAGGAACCCTGACATGATTGAAGGTATATTCCTTAATCAAGGGTTTTTCGGGAGCCTCTGGGGTGGACGGGTTTCGGCTGTAGGTGCATTTTGGGTGCAGTGCTTCGGGGCTTTGAGGTTCAAGGTCTAGGCAGTTTTATTGAGTACCCTAGGGGCCCTAATCATTCGAATAAGGTTTTGGGGCCCATTATACTATACCTATAATACAAAAGAACCCCCAACGTGGCACTGGCTAGTGTTTAGGCCCCCATTTTCTTCGTAATCGTGCTTCACACTCGAGCTGTCGGGTTCGGGGTCGGGACCTTCACACTCTGGGAGCTGCCCTCTGTATGATAAGGGGTCTATGGGGATATAGAAGGAATCTCAAGGGCTTATAAGGGGTCTACAAAAACCTTATAATTAAGGGATTTGAAACTTATCAAATTCTACACGCATGTATGTACAGCTGGACACGGCTTTGGACATGCCCGAGTTGTCAATACCTTCGTCTAAGGTCGCAGAAGCTCCTGCGCAGAGAAAACCGGTACGTAGTGCAAGGGTGCAAGAACAGTCGAGTGCTCGGTATGCGAGACCGACATATACACATGCAACATAGGGGGCAAGACGAACTAATGTCTCAAAACTTTATACAAAGCACCCGTCAAGCTTCGCGTCACAAGGGCCAGCCTTACTCAACCGAATGATTCTTCATGCGTGCATGGCAGCTGCAGAGAGCCACCCTGATACATGATATGTATATATATATATATATATATATATACATACACGGTTATATATATATATATAAGTATATATTACATAAGTAAATATGAATATACACAATATATACCTATATCGATATGGCTTTATCTATCTATTCATATGAAAAGAGAAAGAGAGAGACAGAGAGATAAAACAAAATAACAAACAAAACACGAGAGGAAAAGAGAGAGAGAGAGAGAGAGATGGATTCGCAGCTAAAGGGCCCGAAACTCGGAGTGTGAATCTCAACTTCCCCTGCCTGCTGATCCCCCCCCCACACACAAACAAAACATGGCGTTCTCAGCTTTGTGAGCCTCCTCCTCCTCTCGCTGCCGATCCGGGGCAGCATCTATGAAGACCTTTGGATTTGGGTTGAACTGCAGCTACTGGGTTCTCGTTAGGGGGTTTAATTTAAGTTGCCATGGAAGGCTAGGGATCTATAGTAATTAATACGGGTTCCTTATTTCGGCAACTTAGATTAAAACCCTCAACAAGAACCCAGGCTAGCAACCAGCCCTCTTCGAAGCCAGGTCTGAGGTATGTGCGTTTAGGGAGAGGTTTAGGGTTCAGTGTTTGAGGTATGTAGGAACAATAATGATAACTATCGGCTGGGCATATGAATCTGACTTTTCGAGAACCTACTACCCAGGTCGCACCAAGCCGCCTCCAAGCACCGAAATAGGGTTTAGGGTTTAGGGTTTAGGGTTTCCAAAAAATGCGGCACTCTAATGGTAACCTGCAACCAGAGCATCCTTCCTCTGATCACCCCTAAATAAGACACCCGGGGCTGTCTGAAATACCCAAACCATTTCGGGATACACCCTAAACCCTAAACCCTAAACCCATATACCCTAACCCCCCCTACCCTAAACCCTAAACCCAGCCCCAAGCCGAGAAATGGCCACAGCTGCGACCCGGAAAGACTACCGTAGGGGCCTTAATAATTAGAATAGGGTTTTGGGATATATTCTACTGTAGTCATAATAAGGAATCCCCAAATTAATGTAGGTAATTCTTGAGGCACTTCTATAACAGCATGTCCCGGCGGCCGCACCTAAGACTACTCTGCCTCTAAGGCTCCATTGCGTTCCGACACAAGAAGTCTCAAGTGTGTATATATATATATACATATGTATAGATATGACTATATATATATACATACACATATTATACTAGCAGGTGCAAGGACCCCGAGGAACTACTGAAGACGCATCTGAGCCTGAAAAAAACCTAAACCCTAAATCCTAAAGCTCTAAACCCCAAGTTCTAAACCCTAAACCCTAAACCCCCAACCCTAAGTTCTCAACCATACATGACACTCCAAGGGCAGCACTTCGCCAGTCTCCTCGCCTGCAGTGTGCTGGGCGTCGGCTTTCCCACTGCTCAGAGCTGAGAGTTTGGAGTTTGGGGTTTAGGGTTTAGAACTTAGGGTTTGGGGTTTAGAGGTTTAGGGTTTAGGGTTTGGGGTTTAGGGTTTAGGGATTGGGGTTTAGAGGTTAAGGTTTAGGGTTCAGCGTTTGGGGTTTAGAGGTTTAGGGTTTAGGGTTTAGGGTTTTAGAGCTTAGTTTTTGGGATATCTGTTTCTGAAAGAGGGCACCTGGGCAATCAAAGCTTCCCATAGTCCAAGTCCCAACGTGCCTTTGCGATCCATGCACTGCCTGCCTGGAGGGAGTTCATAGTGGGTTCTCCTCATTTTGGTGCTCCTCATTTGGGGGTTTCCGAAAATAGGGGACCCTAATATAGTACCCTTAATAGTAGGATCCTTATTATAAGGACCCCCCCAAGAATGGACCCCTTGTTCTCGGAAACTCCCATTTTCTAAACTCAGGATGTGAATTATGTGGTTGTACATACAATATAAGCATAATTGACATATATGTATTAGTATAATATACACACTCGCATACACGACGATAATGTTAAGTCCATGCGTCAGCACCCTTTAAAAATTGCGCTGCAAAAAATCGGGCTCCAAGTAACCTGACAAGACCCCAGCCGTGCGGCAACATGTTGTCCCTCTTGACTCAATGCCCCAGCCATACAAGTCATTTAAAGCCATACAAAAGCCATGCACGACCTTAAACTCAAGAATTGTCTGGATGAGACCTGATACTACACGGGCCTTATTGGTTACACTATCCAAGATATTATGACAAGGAGCCGTGAAGACTAGTACTGCTAATTATTCAGCCGAGATCGCGGCTATCTGGTCGCTCCTGACCTCTCGCCTCCACAAGAAGAAGTGCTACCATAGGGCCTTACTACTTAGAATAGGGTTTTGGGGCCCATTGTACTATACTTGTTATAAGGAACCCCCAAAATAGTATAGGTAATTATTTAGGCCCCTATTTTAATCTTTGTTCTCTCTTAGAATTTTCTCAGATCTCACGGCATGAGGTGTGTGGCTGTATGTCATTAAGAATCGTCAGGTGCAGGATGGAAGGTTTGTACTTGCAGGCAGGCTTACGCTCTTGAGGTTTAGGGGCTGAGGTTTTAGGCGGAGGGCGAGGGCTTCGGTGCTCCAAGTTAAGCTCAGGGTTTAGGGTTAAGGGTTTTGGACTAGTGACTAGATACCTTTACTTTGAGGCTGCCAATTGATATGTGGGCCTGGGTGGCGCTTGGAGCTTCAAGGCCTTTGTGGTTTCGGGTTCGCATTGAATGTTCAGGAGACAGGGTAGCTAGATAGGTAATGTAGAGAGCTCCGATCGACGGATCGATCGATAAAAGCTTTAATCTGCACACAGCAGATTCCCGTAGCTTTTTCAGAGGGCTGAATGAAGATTGCAGCGTGGTGCGTTCTGGATTCCAAGGAGGTCTATCACATGTGTCATGTGTTATCTAGGTTGAAAGCTTCCAGTATGTGACTTCACGTTTCTTGGTATGAACCACTCAGAACGTCCAGGTATAAGACTCAAGGCTGACCACATCGGCATCATGTACCTTAGCAGGGTTGAGGGGTTCTACCTTTATTGTTAAAGCTAATATATGGGTCTTAATAATCAGAATGGGGTTTTGGGGCCCAATATACTATAATTCCAATAAGGAGCCACCAAAATAGTATTGGTAATTATTGAGGCCCCTATATTACCTCCACGAACCCGACTGCAAGACTTCTTGTTGCATGGAGGATGCAGGCACTTAGGACCGGGTCAGGGGTCGGGCCCCTGACGGCCTGTCCCAAACCAGCCCGACTTATAATCGGCCCCTCAACCCTAAACCCTAAATCCCGGGAACTATCTAAATACTGAGGGCTTAATATTTAGAATAGGGTTCTGGGGTATATTCTACTATAATAAGGAACCCCCAAACTAGTATAGGTAATTATTGAGGCCCCTATAGTAAGTCCCGTGATCCGCCGACGAGCAGGAATGACAGGAGAAACTGAAGCTAGCACCGAAACCCTAAACCCTAAAGCCTAAACCCTAGGCCTCAGATCCGATCCACACCCCCTGGAGACCTCCAACTAAAACCTAAACCCCAAACCCTAAATACCCTAAACCCAAAACC
>CAJNDV010027558.1:15207-25800 GCA_905221635.1 Symbiodinium sp. CCMP2456 | reverse complement strand
GTTTAGGGCTTAGGGCTTAGTAAGTAACGTTATAAGTCCTTCAATTGGGGGTTATAGGTATAGCTACCTTTGTTTTCACCTACTTACTAAGTTCCACTATCCTTTAAGTATAGGCCTCCATAAAGGGTACTACGGGGTGGGTCCATGGTGCCATATTTCGAACCCTGAACGACCCTGAAACCTTATGCTACCTCTATAGAGCCCTTGGTACCGTTTAAAGGAAGCCTTAACAACAACGCCTTTCCCTTGCCAAAGATAGCTAAACCCAATAACACCCTTCTAAACCCTATCACACCTCAAAAGCAACCGCTTAATACTAAACCCCCACTGTAGCCTCGTAGCACCCTTACGAAGTATAGGTAAACGGATCCTGACTTGGACGACCGTGGGGCGTAGTAAGTATGTTTATACGTACCCTAATTGGGTAATATAAGAAATTCCAAGTATAGTTACCTGTCTTCTAGCTCTACTTGTTAAGTTCCGTGAGTCTTTAACCCTTAGCATCAACATAGCCCAAAAACCTTTCATCATCGGGTCTTTGGGCCCACAAGCCTTAAAATATGAGTCTTTTGAGGGTAAGGGTAATGTAGGAGCCTTAATAAATTAGAATGGGGTGTTGGGGCCCTTTCTACTATAATTATACTAAGGAACCCTTCAAAATACTATTTGTCATTTCCTCAACCCAACCCTCTAAACCCTAAACCCTAAACCCTAAACCCTTAACCCTGAACCCTTGACCCTAAAACCTAAACCCTAAATTATTTAGGCCCCTATCATAGAAGCTCAAGGAGCCTGGTGGTTCGTAAAGAGGTGGAGCTTCTGCCGTGCGTCGCAGGACGAGACTTCTACCTCTGCAGCTTGCGGTGCCCATAGTACAACCCTTACTTGGAGGTTCATGGGTAGCTATAAGTGTGGTTATAAGTAGGGTAACTATATTTATAGCCCATATTAGGGACTTATAACCCTACTTATACCCTCAAAGGACTCACATAGGGTTTAGGGCTTCAACAAGAAACAAGGCTTACCCTTACCCTCAAAGGACTCACATTTTAAGGCTTTTGGGCCCAAAGACCGTAGTATACAAGGCTTTTGGGGCTATTGAAAGGACTCATATTTTAAGGCTTTTGGGCCCAAAGACCCTAGTATACAAGGCTTTTGGGGCGATTTTGATGCTAAGGGCAAGGCCTCGTTCATGTTTGTTCGGGCTTCAGGGTGTAGAACCCACTGCACCCACCTGGAACCTAAAGAGCCTGGCGAGTTAAGGGTGTAGAACCCACCTAGAACCTAAAGGACCTACGGTTTTTAAGGACTTTCCCTAAGGGTCCAAGTACCCATTATTTAAGGACTTTGGGGCCTTTTTGGGTACCTAAAACCATAAATAAGGACTACTTGGACCCTTAGGGTTTTGTAAGGAAGCCATAAACAAGGAGCCCTGAAACGTCGGCTCTTCAGGGTTACGGCAGGGCTGAGGGGCTTCGGGCTTCAGGGTTTGTGAAGTATGGCTGAACCCTAACCCTTACCCTCAAAGGGCTCATATTTTAAGGCTCTGCGCCCCCAAGACCCCATTATAAAAGGGTTTAGGGTTTAGGGTTTAGGGTTTAGGGGTTTAGGGTTTAGGGTTTAGGGTTTAGGGTTTAGGGTTTTTGGGCCATTTTGGTGCTAAGGGCTAAAGTTTAGTAAGGCTTGCAAATGAAAGCTCGTACCTCCAAAACACGAATCAGCAACATCCATGAACTATGAACCCATAAACTGCAAACCCGAAGCTGTGAGAGCTTCGAGCACTCTCAAACTCCAGCGACTCCATCTAACTGCTACACAGTGTTTCAATACTTCGATGGTTGCTAATCAGGTCTACAGGAACCCTACACCAACACCCTAAGCCCTAAACGAGACGCAAAGCCTGTACTGCGCAAAAAAAAAACACTCAGCCACGCAGCTCCCGCACCTTACTTTGTGAACTGCGCCTAAACCCTCACTTCCACAGAGGGTCCGAGTACCCAAATGGTAAGGTTTTAGGTCCCAAAATCCATACTCTGAATGGTTTGGGGACCTTGAAACCCTACTATTTGGGTACTTGAACCCTTAGGGTTTGTGAACTGCGCCTAAACCCTAACTTCCTAAACTCTCAACAGTCGGGCCTTACTGTTCGGGCATTCCCAGAGCCTGAACCCCAACATGGAACCGGTTTAGGGTTTAGGGTTTTGGGTTTAGGGGTGAACTCGAGACCCCAAAACTCTCCATCGAACTCCCTAAGTTAGGCCTGAACCCTAAAGTTTAGGGTTTAGGGTTTAGGGTTTGGGGGTTTATCGTTTGGCCCTGTGGTCCGGGTGGGGACTCGGAACAAACCCTAAATCCTAAGCCCCAACTAAACCCTAAAGTCCTAAAGTCCTAAGCCCTACACCCTAAAGTCCTAAAGTCCTAAGGCCCTAAGGCCTAAGCCCTAATGTCCGAAAGTCTTACACCCTAAAGTCCTAAGCCCTAAGCCCTAAACCCTAAATCCCAATATATACCCTGAAAGATGACCCAACGGTGCCTGAAAGCCAGGTCCACAGACGCCGTGGTGGCACCTCCACCCCGGGTTTCGCTCTTTCGGGCCCAGGGGTTGAGGATTTAGGGTTTAGGATTTGGGGTTTTGGGGTTTAGGATTTGGGGTTTAGGGTTTGCGGTTTAGGGTTTAGGGTTTAGGGTTTGGGGTTTAGGGTTTAGGGTTTAGGATTCGGGGTTTTGGGGTTTAGGATTTGGGGTTTAGGGGTTGGGGTTTAGGGTTTGGGGTTTAGGATTTGGGGTTTACGGTTTTTAGGAGTCCTATACAGAGATCTAAAAGGGTTCCTTCAAAGCGGGATCTATAAGGGCTCCTTGAAAGGAGTCTATAATGGGGGTTCCTATACAGGGATCTATGAGGGTTGAGGGCTGTAGGATCGGGGGCACCAGGGTCTTTTATTAGAGCTCCTTTATACATGCAAGAAGGGACCAATAAGGGACCTATGAGGGTTTGGGGGGTTCAGAATGTGGGGCTTTAGGGGTTGACGGTTTCGGGGTTGTGGGTTTTAGCTTCACCCCTAAACCCTAAACCCCTAAACCACAAACCCTAAACTGACCTCATAAGACCTCCAGGACTAGACATACCCTAAGGCTCCATGTACCTATACAGTAATGTATACCAGCAATGCAACATGAACTTAGGCCTTTCAGAGGTTCCTGCATAGAAATCTTAAGGCCAAGTATCTACTACGTAGGTACACCGAGCCTTATTGGGCTAATATAAACTATAATAAACAACCCCCGAATCCTATTCTAATTATTAAGGAAAAGAGAAAAAAAAGAGGTTTAGGGTTTAGGGTTTAGGGTTTAGGGTTTCTTAAGGCCCCTACATTATGCAAAAAAAGCAGCTTGCTGGGGTTCTTGCCTCGACACCGTGTCCACGCGGCATTCGTTCACGGCCACGGTGCGACTTTGCTTCCTTTCGATCTTCGGATATCGGGGTCGGCTCTGGAACTTTAGAGTTTAGGGTTTAGGGTCTACCTTAAGAACCCAAGACCCAGTTTTTTGTAGGTTCTGATTATAAACCCTAATATGGGATTTATGGGGACCCTACAAAAAAGTAGGTTTTGGGCTCTTAAGGTAGGGCTTAGGGTTTAGGGTCCAGGGTTTAGGCTCAGGGGTTTGACTTCGGAGACTAAAGCATTCTTGAGAGCAAAGGTACGTGTCTCCATGACCTTTACTTCGTCTTGTAATCCCCCAAAAAAGAAACCAAACCCTGAACCCTAAGCTCTAAATCCTAAATCCTAAACCCTAAACCCTAAACCCTAAACCCTAAGCCCTAAACCCTAAACACAAAACCCTGAACCCCAAACTAAAAACCCTAAACCCTACTCCGGGATACTCCGCGGAACGGACTGGGAGCCTGCTGTGGTTGGTGCTGGATCTCACGGCTTTTCAAGCTCTTCAGACTCTTCTTAAAAGGCTCCCTGTAGGGGTTTAGAGTCGTTTAGAGTTTAGGGTTCAGGGATTAGAGTTTAGAATTTTGGAGTTTAGGGTTTAGGGTTTAGAGTTTAGAATTTAGGGATAAGCAGCCCATTCCCAGCCAAAGGATACTGGGTTACTGCAACAACCGTTGCAAAGGGAGCGTGGCTCTCAGCATCCCCCTAGACCCCATAGCCACAGGTTTAGGGTTTAGGAGAGCTTAAGTAATTACCAATCCCTAAGAGTCCATGTACTCAAATAGGATATACTTTGGCCTTAAAGCAGTCCCTATATAGGTGCTGTGGGGCCAATGTATCTACTAGTTGGGTACATGGACCCTTAGGGAATATGATGCCTTAGGGTTCCCAAGTATCAGTATAGTACAGTATCTAGGAGCCCAAAACCCAAATTCTAAATATTGAGGCCCTTACATTAATCGCTGCGCCAGCGAATTTGCGGCAAATTCGCTGCCAGCCCTCCTCGGGTGAGGTCGCTGATGTCGCTATATTTTGGGCAGTGAATTAGACATCAAGCTTATAAGCCGCAATTACCCGAGAAGTTTGTGTCCCTGTCCCAGCTCCGGAGACTGGCGTTAGATTGCTAGCTTCCTGATGTAAGTCCCAAAACCCTAAACGGCCCTAAACCCTAAACCCTAAACCCTAAAGTCTAACTATATATGCAGACCCAAGAGGTCCTATGTACTGTTACGGGCGGATACTTCCATAAATCTAGTACTTCCCAAAATAGAAACCCTACATTCTACTATTATAAGTACACAGGACGTTTTGGGAGACTGCACCTAAACCCTATAAACCCTAAACCCTAAACCGTACCAACAAATGCAGAATGTACCTAATCTCTCGGCCTTGAGCGGTATTACCCATGGGTTTAGGGTTTAGGGTTTCATCTTTGCACGCACGGTGTTGGAGTTGTCCACGTCGCCGTGTCACGCGCGCGTGTGCGTTTTCGTAGGCTACACACCACACCACCACTCCATGACACCTACTCGCGTAGCATAGAAAACCTGAATAGTTACCAATACGACTCCTTGACACTACTTTGTTTGTGCTGAAGCATGACATACCCCAAAACCCAAGTATTTGAATTGTTAGGGCCCTTAAAACCTAAACATCCCTAAACCCTGAGTCCCTGAATCATTGAAGTATCCCCTTCACAATGAGCCCTATGGAAAGTACTATCCAGGCCCTTGGCTGCACACTGGCCACAGCCGGAGACGGGCCTCTCCGCCGCGGATGATCCGGAAATCCTAATCCCTCAGGGCTTTCGGGGGCCGGAAACCGACATCTTAGCGCGCTCCTTTGGATTTGGAACTTGACTTCGGTGTGTATAAGGATGCAGAAGCCCTTTCTGCGCCGCGCAGGTTCAGCGCTCTCCTCATACCATAAACGAGGCTTGCGCCCGGATGAATCCGTAGGCTGCAGCAAACATCACATAGCAGGTTAGCATTCGACCTAAATGCCCCTGAAGAGAAAACCAAACCAGCACATCACTGCTCACCACGTGGCTACACAACAATTCCGTGAAGTCAACCTTCGCAGACTGCTGGGTAGTTGGATGCCCTCCAAGCTCTGGTTGAACGCGTAGTCAAAGGTCAAATCCTGCAGGTCGTTGGGTAGTTGGATGCCCTCCAAGCTCTGGTTGAAGTCATGGCCAAACGTTAAACTCTGCAGGTTGCTGGGTAGTTGGATGCCCTCCAAACTCCGGTTGAAATTGTAGCCAAACGTTAAACTCTGCAGACTGCTGGGGAGTTGGATGCCCTCGAAACTCTGGTTGAACCCGTGGCCAAACGTCAAACTTTGCAGGTTACTGGGTAGTTGGATGCCCTCCAAGCTCTGGTTGAAGTCATAGCCAAACGTCAAACTCTGCAGGGTGCTGGGTATTTGGATGCCCAACAAGCTCTGGTTGAACTGTCCACCAAACGTTAAACTCTGCAGGTTGCTGGGGAGTTGGATGCCCTCCAAACTCTGGTTGAATTTGAATCCAAACGTTAAACTCTGCAGACTGCTGGGTAGTCGGATGCCCTCCAAGCGCTGAATGAAGTCGTGGCCAAACGTCAAACTCTGCAGGTTACTGGGTAGTTGGATGCCCTCCAAGCTCTGGTTGAAGTCATAGCCAAACGTCAAACTCTGCAGGGTGCTGGGTATTTGGATGCCCAACAAGCTCTGGTTGAACTGTCCACCAAACGTTAAACTCTGCAGGTTGCTGGGTAGTTGGATGCCCTCCAAACTCTGGTTGAATTTGTAGCCAAACGTTAAACTCTGCAGTCTGCTGGGTAGCTGGATGCGCTGCAAACTCTGGTTAAAGTCCCTGCCTAAATTCCAAGATCTTTAGGCTGCTGGGTAGTTGGATACCCTGGTTGAGCTCTCGGGTGGAATACCATGTGAGTGACACAGTTCCGTCCAGCCAGACTCTTCCCCTCGAGTAGGTGCTCCCAAAGCACCGCGATGCGACCCGCGCCAAGCTTCCGCACCACGTACCAGATCTCGTCGTGCTGGACTTGAGGCAGCAGCAGCTTGTGCTGATCGATGACACAACCATCGGATGTCAGCACAAGTAAACCTGCAGGGTTGCCAACTCCGGCTGCGATGCGTTCCGCTACTTCCCAGGCCGTTTCGGCAGAGTTGACCTCCAGCTCAAAGCTGAAACCTGCTAGGCAATGAACGCTGACGGTCCCGGTTCGCTCGGCCTCTGCAGGCTGCGGGACGCTCCGTTTCATGGTGCCTTCAGATGCAACCAGCCATGTCTTCCCTGGAGGCGCTAAGATGACAAGCTCGGCAGTTATCAAGTTTACCCTGGAGTTTATATAACCCTTACCCTCAAAGGACTCATATATTAAGGCTTTTGGGCCCAAAGACCCTATATTATAAGGCTTTTGGGCTATTTTGATGCTGCGGGTAAGCAATTATTAGGGCCCAGGCCCTGTCCTTTGCCGGTGCTATATGGATCTTGGAACTTTACCCGTGAGTTGTGTGCAGGGCTTTAGGGCCTTGAGCAGAAAGCTACCCTGCGCGCCCATTCACAGATCTTTTTAAAAGTTGAGGGTCCTGCCACGGGCCCAAAGTTTTTAGAACAGACCCTAAGGGTCCAAATATCCATTATTTTAGGACTTTGGGGCCTTTTCTGGGTACTTCAAACCATAAATAAGGACTACTTGGACCCTTGGGGCGAGTGATGTTGGGACTTTTAAAACACACCCAACTTAGATTGAGAACATCCTCCGCTGGGGACGCCCTAAACCCTAAACCCTGGCACCTCAGCTTCTTCGCGTTGGTGGCTTCCTCCGCCTCGACCTTGCTGAGAACCTGAGCTTTGGCAAACCAGCCGCTGCCACGAAGATGAGGGGTTTAGGGTTTAGGGCTTAGCTGGTTTAGGGTTATAGGGTTTAGGGGTTTAGGGTTTAGGGCTTAGTTGGATAGGTTGGACCCTTAGCATCAAAATAGCCCAAAAGCCTTATCTACTGGGGTCTTTGGGCCCAAAAGCCTCAAACTATGCGTCCTTGGAGGGTCAGGGGAAGGCTTTGGGGGCATCTCTAGAGGACGTTCGAGTCTTCAGATATATGGTGGTTTCCGAGAATGGGGGACCCTAATATAGTACCTTGAAAGTGGGATCCTTATTACAAAGGACCCCCAAAATAAGGTACCCCTTATTGTCTGAAACTCCCATAGAGAGCCTTGCGCTGAAAGAGGTGCGTAGACCTTTCAGCAGGCAACTCGCCTGCGTGTTCCCTGCCACCGGGACCAGGTGCTGAGGCTCAATATACAACAAAGGAATTTAACAATTTTCGAAAATAAGACCTTCGGAACAACAAAGCCGCAAAATAAAATAGGGGTCTAAAAACTTAGAACAGGGCTTTCGGGGTATATCGTTTATATATATATATACATACAGTACTATAGTGAAGTTATCATGAGGAACCCTACGGACTCGTATTGGTAATGGCAATTATTCAGGCCCGTTCATAGACGAGAACTTCGTACGGGTGATCAAACCACAGGGATTTCTGCCCCTCATTCCGGGGGCCCTGATAATTACCCCAAACCCTATTCTGATTATTAAGGCCCCAATATTATAATTGCTCACAAGTGCTTATGAACCCGATCAAGGCGTACTGAGTCCCATGATCCTGCAAGCAGGGCACCCCTTGGATTCGGGCTCGTAAGGTTTATGCCATTTAAGCCTGAACCCTAAACCCTAAACCCTAAGGCCTGAACCCTACACCCCAACAACCAAAGGCCTGAACCCTAAACCCTAAACCCCAAGGCCTGAACCCTAAACCCTAAACCCCAAGGCCTGAACCCTAAACCCTAAGGCCTGAACCCTAAACCCCAAAGCCCTAGGGCCTGAACCCTAAAACCCTAAACCTTGAAACTATTCAGGGCTTGGGATGAAAGTTCAGGTGGACCGGCCCAGGTCTCTAACACCAAGGCCATAAAGCTCACAAAACCCTGACGCCTGATTAATGTGTAGGGGCCTTGGCAAATAATGTCGGGTTTTGGGGGTACAGAGAACAACTAATGATGTACAATAATGAAAACGGAGCCCTACGAAATAACATGGCTAATTAATCAGGCTTCAATATTCCTATAAACCCTATAAACCCTAAACATATTCAACTCAAAAGCAACTCGATTCCCAGGGCCCGCGCCCCATCGGCCACGAGCATCTTGCACGCGGCCTGTCACGAGGATTCAACTTTGACGGTTTGCCTTTTTGTAGACCCTTTCGCTGAGGGTCCAAAGTACCGAATAATTAGGTACTGGGGCTTAGGACAGTGAGAGTATACGATTATTAAGTACTTGTTACCCTTGGCATCAAAATAGCCCCAAAAGACTTTTATAATAGGGTCTTTGGGCCCAAAAGCCTTAAACTATGAGTCCTTTGAGGGTAAGGGTTACAATAAGGTCTGGGTCTGGGCGTGTGCGGGGGATGCAGGCCTTCAACCAATGGGAGTTTTTTGTTTTTCTCAGGGGCCTGTATCCAGGTTTAGCCTACGGGCCTCAACGACTGGCTAATAATGCTAGTATCCATATGCCACCCCCGCACTCCCGAAAACAAACAACAACTAGAACACTATAATGCTCAATCCCAAGTAATCGATAATCCCAAATGCCTATAAATCCCTAAACCCTAAACCCTAAACCCTAAACCTATAAAGAACTACTCGGTCTTTCGGACCCTTAGGCTTATGGGGATTACCGTGTAGACCTCGAAGTTCCGGCCGAGGGTATCTACGAGCACCCTGGTTCATGGCGGCAGTTCTGGAAAAATGTAAGTCTTTAGGGTTTAGGGTTTAGGGTTTAGGGTTTAGGGTCACACGACCCGAGACTAAACCTCCAAATGCCACACCCCACACTGGAAATGTATTGCGCTAAATGCAGCTAGAACAGCACAGAGGGTTCAACTATCACAGAGAGTTCAACTATTCTGCAATCGTGGCATTTGCCTCCAAGAGACCTGTGTAATTAATTCATTCCCCCATGGCGATATTTCTAGACCCTCTCTGGCCAACTGGCTCGTAATTCCCTAAACCATAAACCCTTAGGGTTTAGGGTTTAGGGTTTAGGGTTTAGGGTTTAGGGGTTTAGGGTTTAGGGTTTTCCATCGATAAGGAAGCTTCTGCCTTAAACCACGGTACCACACGCGCTTGATCGTCGCCAGCAACCCGCACCTCTGCAACGCGGAGGATGGGTTTAGGGCTCCTTTGAGGGTTTAGGGCTCCTGATTTAAGGGCTTCGGGATGTTGGGGGTTCTAGTGTTAAGCTTTAACGTTTTGGGCTGTGAGGGTGCCCTTTCAGAGGTTTACCGCCCAGGTCTCCTTAAGGGTTGAGGGTTCCCTGTTGGAATTAAGGGTTTAGGGTTTAGGGGTTTAGGGGTTTCGGGGTTTAGGGTTTAGGGTTTAGGGGTTTAGGGAGTAGGGTTTAGGGTAAGGGGTTTAGGATTTAGGATAAAGGGCTTGTGGCCAGGACCTTTTGGAGATGATTGAATGGTTGAGAGGGGATTAATTGACCTGAAAGGGGCCAGTACAGGCTACTGCAAGCCTGCAATCTAAACCATGAAACCAAACCCTAAAGCGTAGCCATAGCAAGGCCCCGCAAAACGGTGGGTCTTACCGCGTCCAGGAAGGGCTGCCCAAAAAAAAACTAAACCCTCAACTCAAAACCCTAAACCCTAACCCCTATAAACCCTAAACCCTAAACTCAAAACCCTAAACCCCATGGCCCCCCAAAAAAGCCCTCGATCTCTGAGCTCATGGCCAGGAAGCCACGCTGCTTGGCCGCAGTTCGCAGCTGCCTCTTCTTCCTCCTGGAGATCCGGGGCCCCGAAAGTATGGTTTAGGGTTTAGGGTTTAGGGTTTAGGGTTTAGGGTTTAGGGTTTAGGGTACTGTTGATGATATGAATCCTGCATTATTACCTTAATGGACCCTTACTATGGGTAATGCAGGATATATATATATATATATATGTATATCATCAACCGTATCCTTTATGGGTGTTGGGCCATTCTTTTACCTACTCTTGGTAGGTTAGGTAAGGCTCACATTATAGAGCTTAGTAGGGGGCTTAGGGGTTTAGGTATCACGTGGTTTAGGGTTTAGGGTGCTTCGTTCT
>CAJNDV010027557.1:148122-159441 GCA_905221635.1 Symbiodinium sp. CCMP2456 | reverse complement strand
AAACCCGTTGTTAGGTTGGGTCACCTTCATAATAATAATAATAATAATATGCCCTTAGTGAACAGGCCACAGCTAGCGGTGGAATCTGCCCTTGTTGGGGCTGGAGGGAATTTGGGAGCTGTCATTGGAGGCTTTTGCTTTTACAGGCCGATCGATGATCCCTTGCTTCCTTTGGATGTTGTTCGCACCCATGAAGGAGTTGACATCCAGTGGCCTGATCTTGCCCACCGGCATGCCGCTGGAATGCGGGTCCGCCACAGCCTTCGCGAAAGCCTCCGATCTTGGTGGTGGCAGCACTGGGATGGGTCGAGAGTCTAGATTTTGCCTTAGGGGCACCAGTGGGGGAATCGATCACACTCGCACTATGCGACCTCTCGTCGAGCTCCGATGTCGTCGCGGAACTTTTGGATGAGATGGTACGGACTGTGGGGCTAGGTGTTGTCGCTTTCGGGCGGATGCTCCTTGGTCTAGATGTAGATTGGTCGCTGCTGGGAAAGTTACTGCTGCACGGTGCCGCCGCTGCGGACTGGAAGATGAGCACACAGAACATTTCCTGTGGTCTTGCCCTGCTAACCGTGAGCTCCGAGAAACTTTGCACACTAAGAGCAAGCGCAACAGTGACAGCGATGAGAGTTAAGAAGAGCGACATGACCAAGTATATAAGCAATGACAGCAGCAAGTTACCATCAGAACACCATGCAGGAAAGTGCTACGCAGAACCCACTCTCAAAAGAGCCAAGCAAGGAAGACAGCACAAACGTGCCCTCTAGCCATGCCATGGCCCGGGGACTCAAGAAGCCACCAAAGCGCCGGCGGCTTGGGAGGCATCGGAGCAAGAGGAGCGGGAAACAGAAACCGCGAGATTAGCACAGTAGTGCAGCGTTCTGAAACTAATGCTTTGATTTAGTAAGATCAACGTATAAGTGCAGCACTGGTCGTCACTGGTCATCGCTTGAGTACCAAACCTTGTGTATCTAACGACCAACATCGGCCAACCATCAAAATGGATTGTAAGTAGCTGTCATGTGAACAAGAGTTACTTGAGTTGAGTCTCCCCGTAAAAATTTGAGGAAAGGAAAGGAGCAGTGTTGGGATCTGATGTCAGTCCTTTTTTGCGTTTACGTAGAAGTCATGCCATTGCCCAGGTTTCTAAAGGCCTGCAAGGTATTTTCTGATATGGTTCAGGTGCCAATCACACCGTTGCCGGGCAGCAGACAAATGCCCGCTCAAACGAAATGAAAATGGCCCTGCTGTTGGCTCTGTGCAACGAATGGGTAGCTTAGATGTCTCGTCCGCGATGCTTGAGGGCTTGCACTGGTTTGCACAATCAAAGGCTGATGGCACCCAGGGATATGTACAGGTCAGTTTCATGTTCACCCTAGCATCGGAGGCCCTGCCGAACTGCCACCTCGCAGGCCGTGCTGGGTTTATACATTCGACGAAAGGCATCCTGCAGCGCATCGGTTGGGCCTTACCCCAAGCCAGGAGCAGAGCGTCATGGCTTCGAAGGACTCGGTGGACGCTGCCACGGGCAGCTGGGCAGCCGAGGCCCGGAGGCGAGGAGGCGAGGCGAGGGGATGTTGCTTTCATCAGGCCGTCGCCCATGCCCGCATCTTGCTGGGCGAAAGGCCTGTCCGGAAGAAAGTGCGCATGGGCCCATCTGGGAGACAACGTGAGACATGGCGCAAGGCCACCCGAGCACGGTGTTCCGGAGGTCGAGACCCGAGATGCAAAGAAGCCGGAGCTCTTGTTCTGCACGTGCAGGCGGCGGCGATGCTGTCAGCTGTCCTTCTGAAACTGCCAGACCTGTGGTCTGAGCTCGCCCAGGACCATGAAGCTTAGCGAGACACTGGTCATAGGTCATAGGTCCCGCATAGCTGGCGATGAAACATGTCGATGCCAGAAGTCATCGAGGATATGCTGCTTGCTTTCGGAAGCACTTCCACTGCGAATGATGTCTCCGGCAGCGCCAGGCCAATCGCGCCGGGATGAAACTGGGAACGTCCAAGTGGCGGCGTGCGTAGAGTCTGAAGTTCTGAACTGAATCTGTAAACAAATAAATACAATATATACAATGTATTTGCAAATATATTGCATACTGTTTAATCTTGTTATTTTTAAAAAAAATCTATCAGGCGACCCCTGCGCCTTTACCTGCAGGAGTCGCAGCGGAGGATCGGCATTCGCGGGAGCCCCGTCGAGGGCAGAGTAGTCGGCGTGAAGCATGCATTTGTTAGGTAGCTGGCCGCGAAGACTTGGCTGCGAGATCAAGGAGCCATGCGACAGAATATATAGTACAATATAGTATAACATGCTATAACGTAGTATGGTGCAAGATGGTAGTATAAGGTCGTATTACAATATGCCCTGATCCCGCTTGAAACCCTGCCGGGGCAAGCACCATGACATGGTTTATTTAGCTTTTCTTGTGTCTGAGACTGGCTTGATTCTGAGCCTGTTCGTCCGCTGTATGAGTCCAGTGTCGGAGAGCAGTTCAACGACTTGCTGAATTCAATGATATCTCAAACAAACCTGTCCAACCATGTTGGACGTTTACAAGGAGGCTACTCCTCTCAGCTGTGGCATCGGCAGTATGTCCCGTCCGCAGCAAGGCTTCGCCGCGGATGCCATCTATTGTTGCTGAAACATGATGGACAAAGCACAAGTTCTCCCGGCGGAAGAGTGACAGAAACTGTCAAAGTGGTGCGATTTGTGCAGGCGGGAAATTCTAGGCCGTCACGGCCCCAGTTTGGCAGGGAAGAAGCTCCGGGATCTGTGAGAAGTTTCTTCGCTGTCTTGGCCGATCAGAGGCTCGCCGCCGCGTCGTCCGTGGCGCTCCAGTGCCTGCTGGGCGAGGACTCCGAGAGAAACCAAGGTCTCTTGGACTCAATTTCTGTCGCCATGAGATGAGGCCGAGGCCGACGAGGGGAAGTTCATTGCTGCCTTCCAGTCCCTGAGACGTGCAGAGGTGGCCGGTGCGAACCAAGCTTGATCAAGCTGGGTCGAATCCGTGGAATCCTGCAATTCCCCCGGAGGCCCTGGCCAAGCAAGCTGGCGACGTCAATGGCCAGAGCCTGATTTGACACGAGATTTGCCCATGCGAAATGATGATGAACCACTGAAGCCATCTGACCTCTGCGCATCCCTTCTACGGTCCTGTCCTATCCGAGATAAGCGCAGAGACTAAGATGCTATGCCTTCAACTCTTTTGTAGTAGCCCTTGGTTCGCCCAGGATCCAGCAGGGCTGAAGCCGCTCTCGATGGGCTCCGAGCAGCCGCTTTGCAGAGCCAGCATCCCAGGATATCGACAGCTATACTGTAGCAATTAGAACAGGGTTTTGTGGTTAGGGGGTATCCGACCCGCCTAGCAGGCTGACCTCCGGAGAGTGTTATTATCTTTCCAGGATGGCACTTCCAGATGATCAATGATGTGCCGCGAGGGGAGCAGTACGCCACTCGCCGACTCGAAACTTGGTATCCGCGAGAGATGTGTTGCTGAGAATTGACAGATGCTCCAGTGGCTGCACAACTCTACAAATCAATACGGAAAAAAGAGCAACCCACACAACATATCTATCTATATGTCTGTAGATATACAATATGATAGCATCTTAGCCTTGTCTTTGTCTGTATATTCTACATTCTTTTACATAACACATGACATATAAGTAAGCAGCGGCGTCGTGACCCCAGAGACTTCCCCGTGGAAGGGGCGGGCCATCGCCTTGGCGGTGGCTCAGCTCGCAGAGAGGCCCCAGGCCGGGCCCAGAAGGGTTTTTTTTATTGGAGCTGCCACATGGGGGAGTTTCCGAAACTTGGGGGGTACCTTATTTTGGGGTCCTTATAATAAGGGTCCTACTATTTAGGGCACAAGTAGTATATTAGGGTCCCCTATTTTCTGAAACCCCCACATGTGGTCAGAGAGCTTTGGCTTCAACATTCGGTGGTCGGTACGTGGAGTGCCTATCCTAGGGAGTGGAGCGCTTGTGTGCTAACGTTTTCGGGCCTCGGCTGAAGAACGGCAGAAGAGGCAATGCTGGTAGTCATCAAGTCCGGCTTCAGGGATGCAAAAAAGGGTGTTTCTTGTCTTCTAACGTTTGGAATCTCAGCCAGCAGAGCTAAGCTTCAGAACATGGGTGACTTGCTGGCTGACACTTAGAGCCCAGCTGCAAAAAGGGGTTTAGGGATTAGAGTTTAGAGTATCTTCTATGTTTGATCTGTACATATACTTATTATACAGCTATGAATGAATGAATGATTTTATGTATGTATGTAAACAATACAACATAAAGTAATACAATTCATTTCCGTATGATATAGCAAACTGTCGTAGAACATATATATATATATGTGTACATATATATATATATGTCGTATTTAGTCTTATCCCATCGAATCCGATGAGAACAACACCGAAGTTGGCCCACGATTAAGTACTAGGCACATAGGGTTTCTAGGGTTGGGGGTTTCGAGCTATCGTGGATTTATGCACAGTGTCAGCGTTGTTGGCACAAGTGACTGGCAACAAATGCTTGCGCTAGATGCGAGGATATGGGAGACTTCAGGAAAATCAGGCTGCCGTGGTCAAAGTCACATTAACTGTGGCTTTTGAAACCCGCACCGGACCTGCGCCACGCTGGAGCACAGTCACGGCCATTTGCATCGAACCACGATTGCAGTATGCAGCCCTAAACCCCAGACCAAAGCGCAAGCGCTGAACTCCGAACCCTCCTTGTTCTCTGCTTGGCTCTAGCTGCGAGGTGCGGGCACGAGGCGGTGTCACCGCTTTGGATATCGGCACCGGAACGGGTCTGCCGGGGGCTTCGTTGCATTGAAGCTGCTCTTGCTAATCCGACAATGTTCATCGAAAAGATTCACCTAACTCTGCTGCTTAGGCTGGCTCTCATGTGCGCGCGGCAACAGGCAAAGCTTGCAGTCAAACAGTCGCCAGGCTTAGCATGCAGTCTCACGCCAGTCCGCGTGTTGGGCAGGGTGTGCAACAAGTCCATGCCTGCGAGATGAACGAAGCACTCTGCGCGATTGCCAACGAGGTGGAAGTCCATGCAGACAGTCATGAAAGCAGCACTGGCTTTCACCCATAGGCATGTTGCACCGAATGTGCGCACAGCCCAGGTCATCGCCTCACAGACTACACCTCACTGCCCGATCACATTGCATCCCAACGTCGCTTGCACAGATGCTGACAGATCATTTGGGCTCCGGCTCAGCAGACTTACTCTCTGCATTTACTACTGTTTGATAGGTGATCATCTATCTGAAGATCCGTGTCTTTACTACTGCCACCACAACGACGACGACAACAACAACTAGTACTACTACCAGCACTGCTACTACACTACTGCTACCACTACTGGCCCCACTACTGCTACCACTACCACTATCATCACCACCACTACGACGACAACTACCACTTTACTACTACCACTACTACTACCACTACTACTACTACTACTACTACTACTACTACTACTACTCCTACTCCTACTCCTACTCTTGTTGCTGCTGCTGCTACTACTACTACCACCACCACCACCACGACTACTACTACTACTACTACTACTACTAATTACTACTACTACTACTACTACTACTACTACTACTACTACTATTGCCACTGCAACATTACTACTGCTGCTGCTGGAAACAGGTTGCCCGAAAGATCCGTGATGGACCCGCGAAAGGGATCCAAAACTAATTACGTGAATAAACTACGTCTAGAAGGGAAGGAAGCTGCTCAATCCTCGTATGTATCTATATGGATGTATACAGATACGCATGCGCACATGCGTTTCACGTTTCGTATGCTGAGGTCAGCACAGCACTCTCCTTGGAGGAACGTGTCGACCTGGTGTTCTGCGAGGTCTTTGATGCAGGCTTGCTGGGCGAGACTGGGCCTAAGCTTTTCCGCACGAGAGCAGGAAAGGCAGTGGACTGAATTCTGTTCATGTGGTTCTAGCAAAGAGACACATGGTACTTCCACCGGTTTGGGTCCGCATGTTTCACGTAAGCAACTGTGCGACGCTGTGTTTCCATTCAACGGTGCGTGCGACAGGGGCGGGGGGAAGATCTGAGTCCTCAGCTGGCTACCTTGTCTCGCGAAGAACAAACCTTTGACTCCTACAGACATCCCCGTAGGATCTTGTCGAAGCGACAGTATTGCACTAGTTGCATCAGCCTAGCACGATGTGACTTCACTTACCCTGACTGCCTGCAAGCGAGCACAGTCGGTTCAGGTACGCAAATCTGATTGCGAAATTAGTTATTGAAGGTTTCGATCGGGTTGAGCATCGTGTCCCAAACCAGGAAATTAGTCTGCAGTATGGCAGCAAGTCATGTCCTCATGAGGTTTACCCGAACTTCACAGATTACTGACTGTCTGCTGCACCACGGAATGTGGAGGCTGTAAACACAGACATGAATCCGGCGGGTCGAATTCATAAAGAGCATTCAGCATAAAATCTGCGAGGTTAGTCGATGTCATTCTCGTGACTTCAAGCTTGTACTCTCGTTTGAAGACCCGTCATTGCCCCATCAACATAATAGTATAAGTATAAGCTTAGTCTGTGATGGCTGGAAATGATCAAGTATAGTTTGCGTGACAACCAGTGCTCTAAACAGGATCGCTTAACGCAGCTTTTTTACAGATTCGGACAGTCTGAACGAATAGGCCATCTCGTTGATGCAAGTCGCTTCCTCCCGCTCGACCAGATTTGAGGTGCGAGTTCTTTTGAAACGATTAAAATAAGCCTCTGCACCATTTTGCAAGAGAATCTACCCAGGAGACGCAGAAAGTTCGAGATCGCTCAATAGAGAACCAAGTACCGAGCCAGTTCAATGTGGGGTTAGCAGACTGGCCGCGACTGTTCGACAGCTGAAAAAAACGTTTGGACACACTTACCGGAGACACCTTGATGGGAGTGTTTCGAAAGAGCTGCGTAGGTATAGAGATTCAGAAAGTTATTTCCCACATTGTTCGAGAAGGAGGGGACAAGGAGGGCAAGCGGATCAACTAGTCGAACAGCTCTAATTCCGTGCGTGGTTCAATGCCCTGGGTTGTCATGCAGAAGGCAAACTCTTTGGCTTCCCTGAAAAGCAAGCCAGACAAACTGGTTCTGCAATCTTGTTGTCCGCTTACTACTTGCAGAGATTGGGTGAGACAGCACTCCCTGGCCCTACATGACTGAATGGCCTGAGTCTTGCTGCTGTGCACATGCAAGACTGCTTTTATTTGTTAGGAAATGCTGCGGTGGAAATGAGTGGCGGGTTAGGGATGTACTTCGTAGCTCTGCTATCAGATCCGTCCTGCCCTCACCCCAGGCATGCCTTGCCGACGATTCTCCACGCTCGACAGGCGCCCTGCAGCACTGCATGTCTTGCAGATCTGCCCCTTCCACCTGCCGAGAGAGCAAGCTTCCGCGATATTCAGCCGGAACTCCACAGCCAGTGGCGCATGACTGCCCACTGGCAGTTGAGAAGGTCATATTTACGCATGTGAGGAAGTATGTATGTAAGGAAGTATGTGACTGTGTGTTGTGTGTGTTTGTCTGCTTATATGTATGTATGCAGCTTACGCATGTGAGGATTTGATTGGCAAGCTCACCCTTCTTACCTCCACCGCCCGCAAGGATTAGAACAGATCGGGTCCTGAACAGGCTTTTGCTCAACTGGCGTGGTGGCAATAATCCGAGGGATGGAAGGGGCTTCAGTCGCAGGATGTGATAGTGGTGGTGGTGGTGGTGGTGGTGCTAACAGGAGAAGCGGTAGCAGCAGCAACAGGAACGGCACGGCATTGCGTTTTCGTCATCGCGACCCCAAGTACTCATGCATTACATCCGGGAACGGGTTGCAGACTTGCAATTTTCCTTCAAGGCTATCGGCCAAGACGGCCCCAATAACCACGTCTGCTCTTACAACCGCACATGCATATTTATATATACATATACATAGACACAAGTAAAACACGAGCATGTCAGTGTTGTACATATACCGTTTGTGAAATCCCAACCGCGAATGCACACACCTACACATGTACATGTACACACAGGCATGCATAACAATAATAATGTCAGTAAGTAAAAGCATGGCAACACTAATGAAAATGATAACGAGGAGAACCGCAGAAACTGTTAGCTTGTTAAAGTGATTATGATTACATACAATAACATGGGGTAGATACGTAGATAAGGCAACAAGCGCAAGGCTGCGTTATGTTCATACCGTTTGTGCGTATATTTCGTATATGTATATGTGTTTTTGCATGTATACAATGTGCATATATATATATACATATGCAGGGATACATGCGTATATTTGTGTGCACATCTACAAAACACAGCAGCGCTGCTAGGCACTTTTGCGAGAAGGGGGTCTTCTTATCCCATCTTGTGCACAGCTTTTCGGGCAGCTGGTGGAGGCACCTGGGACCGAGATTTTGCCAAGAAGAATACGAATGATGATAATTGAAAACAATCATGAGCAGATAATAGTCGCAACAACCATAACAATAATCAGATGCTGAGTTCGATGTGGCAGTGTGTATGTCGTTTCAGGTTGCACTTTCGCCTAAAGGGCTTCAATCCTTTCCAGCCAGTAGTCACTTGCTCTAAGGGGACCTAGCAGCCCTCCGAAATCTCTCGGGTGAGGTGCCTGAATGCCTGTTGACATGATGTTCCCTGTTGCAACTAAACGCTCTAACCTGCTTTTTAGCTGTCAGAGCATTGAGGATGCTAGTTGTTCTCGCGGCATGAGTCGAGATTGGTGCTACTCTTCTTCAATGCCGACAGCTTCGGCTGTATATACTCATCCATAAGGCTTATATAGCTCAGAGCTTCTGGCATCCCCTCTTGGGCTCCACCCGTAGAGAGCTGTGAGGCTCCGAAGCTTTTGGAGCGGTTTGCGGTGCTGCGATCCCCGACCGGAGCGACTGGCTCAGAGATTTGGAGAGTTGCTGGGCATTTCGGCGAAAGCGAATACGTGTTACTCGTACCGTCACCTCTCGAAGATTCTGGAGGCCTCATTGAAGGGAGCGAGGCTGCGCAACAGGCAGCATGGCGTCGCAGATAGGTTACTGCCTAACATGAATATGACTGAACTTGACTAGGGATGCTTGAGGAATGTTCTACATGGCAGGCATTGATCACTGCAGCTTGTTAGAGTCGATGTGCACTTGCTGCACACACGTTGGTCGCCATCACTTGCAGACTTGTTGCGAAGAGTTCCGTACACCTTATCAGCAGCGGGGCCTCTCAGAAAAGAACTTTCCGTGAAAGCCCATTTACGTGCTTCTCATGACCGCACCGTCCTCGCTCAGTGAGCGCTACAGCTGCGAGACGATGTCCACGATTCCGCACGTGAAGCTCACAGATCCGATTCCCCTCGCGACTTGGTTGGTCTGAACGTTCCCGGTGAGACGTCGGTGTGAGTTCACGTGTACAGGCATGCGATATTGCCGAAGCCGGGCAGTGCCAAGGTGAAGCTGGATTTTCAGGAGATTGAATACTTGTGAGGGCCTTGGCCCTGACTGCTACCTGTACTGTCTACATACAGCAATGCTGTTCTCAGGGGTTCGATGTTGGTTCCGAAGGTGTGAGCCAGGATCTTCCCTAATTCAGTTCTAAGTTGCCTTTCAACACAGCAAGCCGACCATCAAGGCAGCTGCATTTTGCATCAATTCCGAGCTGTTGCACGTGAAGCTTCACAAACGAACTTCACAAGCGTGCATCCCAGGTACAGCAACTTGGGCAACTGGATCGATCCTCCAGTCGAACTTCGCGCCACTCGCGTGCCCGGCCTGAGAAGCAAACGGCAGCGTCGTCATATGCCTCCCGTCAAAGCCACAGGCTGGCATTGCGCAGTTCCTGGTGTACTGGTGGGCGCGGGCCTGAGAAGCCGTGGACCAAGATAGAATGCCAAAGGTGAGGCCTCATAAACCGGATCCTCAATCCTACTTGCCCTTGAATAACTGTAGGAGCACACATACATAGGAGGTTACGACCCATGTTCGAAGCAGATTAAGCCCAGGGCAGCTCAATCAGTACCATGGTCAGGAACTGCCGTAGCTAACGCGCGCACGTTGTTTTGTTCTTTCTTTGTCGTGCACCCGTGTGAGAGTTCCCTATGTCTAGGCTTTGCCTTGCAAGCCAGGAGATTGTCTTGGATACAGAGGGTCACTGTCGCATCAACACCGCACCGGAAGGACGGGTTGTGCCAAAGTCATCTGCATTCCAACGAGACCTTTACAGCCTTCGCACATATCTACCTCATCCCCTTTCCACACAGACGGAACATGCAGGAGGTTGTGAGTCCTGGGAGCAAGCCGTGCGCATCTCAGCCTGGCACGCGCAGGAGGCTTCTCTGACTTCATTTTTACCACGGATTCCTGGTACTCGTACAGGTGAGACCCCTTGCTGGCTGGGACTCCGACGAATGTCTTCGGGTAAGAGACGGCGACCTCCTCCACCTCCACCTCCGCATGCAGGCTGCTTGCCCACTAGTCCTCAGCTGCGCAAGCGGAATGCGGGTCAATATAATGAACTCCTTATGGTTGGGTAATTCAGAACGGAAGTTTGAAGCCTGTAGGCTGACGGCATCATATTATGTATGTTTCGAGTCCGCTGCTCGACAGTATGCCTTTGGGTGGAAGTCACTGGGTGAACAAAGGCAGTTCGCGTGTGGACAGCTGAGTACGCGTGACAGAGTGAGAGAGAGGCTGATGGCATCGACGTACTGCTGCAGGACGGCCGGAAATACTGTACCATGTTTGGTAAATGAAGCGCATGAGAATTTGCACATCCGACCACACATAGACAACCAGCAGGATGCGAAGAACTCCCAGGATCCCGTCACAGAACAGGCAGTCCTGCACCCAGTTCCTTGGTCCTTGAGTGTTGCATGGTTGGACACATCTGCATGCAGTGTGCTAGACAATGGCTGCATTGGCATTGACACAGCTATGATGAGCCCAGCCATTTGGGCCGCAGATTCCAAGTCCCTGCAAGCCCTGACCGGCCGGTTGCCAGCGCAAGCGCGACTCTGCAAAGAGGGAAGCAGATCGGGGCAAAGACGGAGCATCGCGCGGCCCTGAGTGGACTCAACAAATGTTCTTGCAAACAGGCAGAAGCCTAGGCGTTGCAAGTGCTGTAAATGTAAATTGCAGTACAGCCCAACAATACATGAGCAAGCCAAAGAGGCTAGGTACACAGAAAACCGGAAAGATGACCCAACAATCACATTTACTGCCACCATTCGCAGTGCCTATACACACATCTGTCTATGTATATTTAATGGCTGCCGCCAATG
>CAJNDV010027557.1:135993-148022 GCA_905221635.1 Symbiodinium sp. CCMP2456 | reverse complement strand
GCAGTTGAGTGCGGGTGCGTAGGGCATGCAAAACCACATCTAACTTCTGGGCGCCGCCCCAGTGGGGTCGGCGGATATATATATATATATATATATGTATATATATATATATATCAGTGAGTTACGTGTGCTATGTTCATACATCGGCTTGTTTTATTGGTCTTTATATGTAGATGTATTCTTGTTGCTCATATGCTTACAGTGACATGTGCTCTTGTGTGTATGCTTCAACTCTGGAGCAGCGCGGGGTGCGATTTCGCGGGGCGGCATCCAATGTCCCACACTGTTAGATAAGACACTTCCTAGTGTGTTGGAGGTGGCAGGCCGGTCTATCCCTACGGTAAAGTTCGTTGTATCTACGAACGATCAGGCCTGCGTGTGTGATTTGCCCTTTCCAACTGGTTTCGCAATACGCAATCGGCGAACGAATCAATCCTGCGTGTATACACTCAGCCACAGCAGTACAGGTTTGGGCCACGGTGTTCGGATCGGTGCTAGCCCTGTGCGTGCACTTTCATTCGTAACTTGCAAAACCCACATTGACATACCTACATGCAGGTACATCCGACTCCTGCGAAGCCAAGGTTTGCTTGCAGCATGGCACCCGCATGGTGGCGGAACTTGGGCACACAGTTCGATATCTCTTCCATTTATGCAGTTGCTCGTGGGGCACGATTCCCTCCTGACGAGGCAACAGTTAAGGGCAAAGACCTTCTACTCAAGACAGATGTGGGAGCGGCCCACATACTTGACGCCAACGTAGGCCTTGGCATTAATTACGCGGTTATGGCATGGCATTGGACCATGGTCCTGGTCTTCGTGGTGACGTACTTCGGGATTGTGGCTCTAACCACGTCGATGCATGAAGGCATTCCGTGGCTGACGCTGGTGCAAAAGCTCCTCGTGTTCTGGAACATGTGGGAAGCCCTAGGGCTTGGTGTCATCTCGGGACCAATGCATGCCAAAGTGAATCCACCGTTTCAGGACTGGTGGTATCGATGGACTGTTGGCACCATGAAGTACAATGCCCCCTTCCTGCCTTGTCTGCCCAATCGCAGAAACTATTTGGATGTGCTCGTGGAGGGTGTCTTGATGTACCTGCTGACGGTTCGCGTGCTTGTGTCCCCGGAAGTCACTCCTGCACTGATGTGGCCGTTAACGGCCTGTCTGAGCCTTGTCTGCCAGTGCTGTTTGGTGCTGACGCTGCTGCTGGACTCGAAGCACATTCCTCAACTTCTGATGCTCCCCGAGGATCTATGAGTTTCTCTTCGACTATGGGCAGCATATGCACACATATGGTACCCAAACGATGTACTGCTTCTTCTGCATGTGCTTCACTGTGGAGCAGGGTCAAGTCGCGGGCCTGCAGCTGTTCATGACCTGGCGCCAGACTCAGTGACAAGATCGAACAATCCATGCTGACAGCACCTGCCTTGTGTTCTGCGCTTGCAGCCGAGGTTTTACTTGTGCTCTGGTTGGCCCTGTCCTTAATTCAATTGAGACCCGCAAAACGCCATGAGTCAATGCATCGCAGCAGCTGAGCCTTTCAGGTGCAAGATCGGGCCATGGTTCAAGTACTTGAACGTGAGCAACCTCTGGTCTGCAAAGTACATGGTGAGCATGCCTTGGTCGGACTGGTATCGGCGAGTCATGTACAAAGGACCAGCAGAGCCTTCTTCTTTTCAAAACTGCTCATGATATTTGCTCCATGCCCGTCCCGAAAGCCCACGGCCCTCCAGGATACAAAGACTCGGATCCGGATTACCACCTTACCCTGGCCGCTACGTTTTTCTCAGCCGCCTGTGCAGTCAGCGAGACTCTGGGGCCAATGCTGGTGCTCTCGAACAACGACTCGGTGGTGACCTTTGGCATCATCTTCATCTGCTGCATGCACCTTTACATCATCTCTACGCTTATCGTGGATGCAGGGGCCTCAAGCAAAAGGCCTTGCAGGCTTTTGCGATCGTAAAAGGCCATAAGAGCCAGGTCTTCACCTGGAACTTCGTGGACGCCTTGTTGTACATCTTCCTCTTCGGTTGCTATGGGCCTGCGGTAGGCGGTCTGGGGCAATCATGGGCAATTGGCGATGCCTGACATGTCAGTGATTCCCTCACCCGCTAAAGATCCCCCAGTCCCGGCCGGATCACCGTTGGGAGGCGGTCCTATGGGTTTGCAATGGCACGACGTTCCAAAAGTCCATCCGGCCATGGCTGCCTTCCTTTTGGCACATGCCTTCTACAGTGTCTACGGCAACTTTGTCCCAAGCCAGGTAACAAGGCCTGAATTTGTCGGTTCTTCTTTGGTGCTCCAGTTGGAGTTCTGTCGAAATGCACACGTTGTGACAATAAGGTGCCCTATGTAGTGGCGCACCGACACGCTGCCGGGAACTTTGCGCAGGGTGTTCTCCTTGTGCGGGTATCGGCGGCCGCCAAACTGGGCAAGGTGGTCCCTTTCGCGCCACGAAAACCAAATAGGACTCCTCTTAATCGCTTTCGGAAGATCTGCCAAGCAGGTGGTCGCACACAGCGGCTGCCCTGTGGTGAAGGGCGCTCCTGCCCCAGGATGGATGGGAGAGTGGCGCCTCGGATGCTTAGGATTTCGGTAAGCAAGATCCGGACAGTCCGGGAACTTGAGTAGCACACTATTGCAGAGGCTTGGCTTCCACCTTCTGATGGCCTACTTCTGGTTCTGGAACTTGCCCAACCGGATGCTTCTCCCTTTGACCTTCGACCAGCTGCAAGTTTTTGGCGGAAGGGAGGTGGCAGCCTCGGCCACAACTCATGTTTGTTTTGATTGTCGCTTGCTTATACACGTATACGCAAATTTTGCACATGTATATTATTATTATGTATATATGTATGTATGTATGCATGTATGTATGCATGTATGTTTGTTTGTATGTATGTATGTATGTGTGTATACAAGTATGTGCATGTGTGCGTATGTGCAGGCATGCATGCTTGGACTGATGGATGGGTGCATGGATGTATGGATGGACCCTCGCCTGCTTGTCGAGTGCGAGTGCCAAAAATGGATGTATATTGATGTATATTAAATTTGTATGTGCGTATGTGCGGGTCACCCTCCCTGCGGAGCAACTTCTTGCAGTGGGGCTGCGACTAGCAATATTTGGGCATGTGCATGTGTACGTATACATGTAACGTAGATATGGTATGATATGGTCATATGTATGTCATGTGTGTACGTATGTACTTATGCATGCGTGAATGTATGTATGTACGTACGCAGACGGACATAGTTGTGTGTACGGCGTAAAACGTAGATACATTAGTCAGGTTAGAGCGTACATACACGAACACACATTACATGCATGAAAAGTGCGTCTGTAAACCCATGCACAGTAAATTTCAAATTTTCTCGTTCGGCGTTGTTGAACGAATGCTACGCCAGAGTAGATCTCGGAGGAAACACGCCAGGAGAGGGCCAAGAGTCTAAGAGTCGACCAGAGACCACAACCGGCAGGATTCCACCGGCAGACCTCACGAAAACCACCCAGAGACCGCCAGCAGACCCCAGGAGACCACCCAGACCATCGGGAGACAGGAGACCGCCCGGGACCCCCCGGTGAAATGGTTGGGCCCATGCAGACAGGTCAAGGCCAAGACGAGGCCACACGAACCAGTTCTCTTGACTTCAAAAGTAAGAACTTCATAGTGTGTTCCGTGGCATAGATGCTGGAACACAACCGTCTCAGCAGTGTCCTTAGTACTATGAACCTATTGGAGTGTGACCTACTACCCTGCCTAGCGGCCTAGTGACCCACTCGGCTCTGCAGGAGGCAGAAAGTATTGTTGTCGTTGTGGATGTGAGGAGGACTTCATTATGTTGCACTCGGTGTTGGTGTTCGACGCCTTGGCCGCACACGTCCGATTTGACGGCCTCAGTAGTCTCGCCCTGGTCCGTGAGCTGGGCACCGTCTGTGGCTTCGAGGAGCTGTTCTTGGGTTTTGAGGTTTTTGGGAGCTGGGAAAAATGATCGTGATGAGTTACGTGTGTTTGTGTGGATCTGTGTCATGATCCTTCATGTTCTTTAAGACGGGACCTACTTGGGTTCTAGCTTGTTGAGTTGGTCTTGTAGCCACTGAGACCTGGAATCCTGCCCTGAGAGTTGCGGAAACACCTTTGAGGAGGGCGAGTGCACGCTGTGTTGGGTCGGGGGATTCCAGTCTTTCCCGGTGCAGCTCTTCTCCGACCCCAGCGCCATGTGGAAGGTGGTGGACAGCAAAAAAGGCCTTTTGAGCAGTCGCTTCAACGTACGGGCACTTCCACAGGGTAGGGGCAGAAGCTCCCTGTTTCAAGTGCCAACAGGTGTCGTTCGAGAAGGCACCTATACGGTCCAGGCTGGGCTGGCCTTGCTTTACTGTCCACGTTCGGAGACAGGTTCCGTAGCTCCTAATAACCGGTGCCCTCGTGCCACTCCTGCTTCACAGGACGTGGAGGATCCTGCATACAAAAAGCCATCGGACTGCAGAGATCTCAAAATCGCAAAGAAGCTCTCGATGTCACGTGCTCTGGTGTGATACGTCGAGTTTCGGAAATCGTTTCATCTTCCCGGTCAGCAACCGCCCGGCCCGCATTATTCAGATGATCAGATGCCAGGATCTCTGGGTGCGTCCATTGAAGTCGTCCCGAGCCAATCCCAAGCAGAAGTTTAGAATCTGGAATCTTTGGATGCTCGGCCCCAAGGCCGATCTTGGCAGAATCTTCCTTCCGCTTCTGGCAGTTTGGCCTGAAGCCGGATTTTTCCAAGAGCTTCCGGATATGGAAACAAACGGGAGCAGGAGATTCTGTGTGGGCAGCTGTTGAGGGTTTTGAGTTTGCTGCCTGACCGTTCATGGTTGCAAGCTTGAGCTTCGGGATACCAAAAAGTGCTTCTCTTCTTAGCTCTTGGACCTCTTTAAGGCCTCCATGCGCGGCATGAGCAGCGATGGCAGGTGCCGGATGACGACCTTGTCGAGTTGCCGACTGGGGCTCGGATCTGTTCGTGCGTGGGCGCTGCACGGAGCCCCTTTGAAGATCCCGAAAGGACGTCAAATTTCAGCATTCAAAACGGGTTCGAGAGGAGTCTCTTCGATGATGGTTGGTGTGCAGCATGAAGAAAGTGGTTCTCTTGAGTTGCGGAGGCTTGAAGAAGAAGAGCTCATGCGCTTCAATGACACCGGCCACTGGCAGGCATGCGGTTCGTATTGGGGCATGGCGGGGAGTGCACATCATGTGCTTTCTGCGCATGCTACTTTCAGCCTTGCCGCCTCAAAGACTTCGGACCACCGCAAGAATGTGCCCATGCATAAGGTAGCTGGCATTGTGCGACGTTGCTCAGCACTCATACGGTCGAGTCTAAGTCTCTTGATTCGGGCAGGAAGGCTTGAAGAGCTGTTGAAATCAGATATTTTCAGAAGTGTTCCCCAGGCTCTGTCTAAAATACTCAGACACCACAGAGTTACTGGTGATGCTTGCAGTCTAGCAGGAAGCCCAAACAGGGAGTCGTCGCACCTAGCCGAGCAAGATGGAATCCAACGCAGAACGAATGATCGCACAGATAATCCTGCGCAATCCTCATTTCGGACAACGAGTCCTGTTCGACATAGGGTTCTTTGTCATGACCCCCGGATGAGAGGGCACTAGTATCTCAGTACGCTAGGGGCCTGCTGTAGTTCCAGAAAGTCGGCCAGCTCAGAACCATTTTCCATTGTGTAAGCGCCGAATTCTTCCGAGGCAGGTGCGAGTGTGAAAGTAGTGCCATGACATTGCGATCGAGTTTTGCAGACAGCTAAGACAGACAGTAGCAGAATCAGTTATTGTGTCACAGGTATTGGAATTCACTCATGTCCTCCTTAGCCGAGTCAAAGGGTGTCTAGACTTAGACTGCATGCTTCAGATTCGTAGGAAACTTTTGCTGCGCCCCTGCTATCACAATGCCTTCCATGTGCATGATGATGCCTTAGTGCGGCTTGCTGAGTCTATTCCTCATAAACCGAGTGCCCCTTCTAGAGAGTCATAGAGGGCCGCAGGCTCGCGCGGCAGATCACTGCGCTATCACATGCCGCCACGCAAAGTGTGTCTTCAGTTGGCTAGTGCTGAACATCCGATCAGTGGCCCCTGTGGATCATAAGCTACAGGGGCTCAAGAGACCAATTCATATTATAGGGATCAACTACGTAAAGTGGACGATTATGACAGGCGGTCAAAGAAGCCATGACCCGAGCACTCTCGTGTGCGGTGGCCCGGAGAGCACAGGGAGGGCGCTTCATTCGATGTTCATCTCACCTGTTGCTTAGTCTATTGCTTTGGCAGTATCATGGGCTTCGAAGTTTTGTTGATAGTTGCACTGGTTGTAGCAGCTGAAAAAGTAAAACGTGGGTTCAGCGTGTTTGGCTTTCAAACGGATGCTGCCGTGGCTGGCGGTAAACCTGAGCTGACTGGCAGCATGCCAGCCTGCAGGGGAAAGGAAGAGATTCCGATCATGTGTGGACTCAGAATCGAAATAACAAAAAATAGACTAGTGAACCTATGGGCATCCTTCGAAGTTCATCGGCCAGAGCTTTCGATTGAAGTCAGAGGTTTGGCGCCGGGCTCCTTCGTGCAGTTACTGGATATTTCTGATGTGCCGCACACAGTCTGGGAGTTCGTGCATCGAGGAGGGGCGGATCGTAGGCTGCAAGTGGGAAGCGTGCCATCAAGACCTTGGGTCAAGTAACGACATGTCCTTGCTGTTTGGGCCTTGAGAAGGCTGACTTAAACGATGCGTTCACGGTGACAACTAACCAGCCAGATGGAGCTCCGCAAGTCTCAAGCATCACTCAGGCTTTACCCCTTTCCCTTCTACTTGCTCCTGAGCTTTGTGCCACGGCTTCGAGATGGGATGCTGTCTGCTGCCACAACCTCAGCGAAGCACGAGAGCATGAGAGTGACAGTGCTTGGGCATTTGTGTTGTGCCGGTGGGTTGGCGTGAAGCATGTAGCATGTACCACTTGCTGGTAAACTAGCAGTCAGCGAGCACACAGAGGTTTGCGAAGCCGCGCTGAGAAGCAGGCGTTGGACCTGCATGATGCGGTTTCAACGGCTGCCTTTGGTGATTCAATGGCGCTTAGCCACGAGGCTCTACTTTCGCTGATAGCCTCAAGCTCGCTGGACGCAGATCGTGCCGAAGCCAAAGACAGGGGTTGTGGTTGGTGCCCGTCCTGATCAGATGGTCAGATGGCCGTTCTGAGGTGCATATTCTATTGGCATCGACGCAGCAACTGATTCAGGACCGATGAAGGGCTCCATTGACTGCTTTATGTGCGTAGTACCTGCAAGGTCCGCCAGACCTAGGAAATAACACACCTCCGCCCCTGCCGGAGTTGCAGGCAGCATTGCCGTCTCCATTTCCACCGAACGGTGCTGGTGCAGAGGCAAGCCATGTCAACGTGACTGAACCTCCTCCACTTGGTGACACAGGCAGACGATGGGAGGCATTGTAGTGCTTTCTTCATGTCTCAAGTCCTTTCATCATGTTGTCCTTGTCCAACACTGTGAAAAAATGGTCAAGGCTCCAACACTGCATATCTCCTTTGGCGTTTGTCCAAATCCTTACTGCTCGCAGCTTCTGGTAGCAGACATGAGATGCAGTATCAAAGCCATGGCACGTCAGTTCGTAGTCAACAGGCCACTCTGCAGTCTACACCATCGGCCAGCCTCATCATCTGCGAGGCTTTGATTGAGCCCATGCTCCTGATGTCATAAGTAAATTAAGTCCACGCTTCGATGCCGGAAACTGGGTCAGTTTGCGAGGATATTGTGGGAGCTTCCGGCGCCCTGCGGGCAGAAGCTCTCGAGGCAAGCACCAACTAGACATGCTGCGGGCCTGCGGGGATTCGGATAGTTGACTTATATAGATTTGGAAGTCTCTGGCAGAGGTCCGTCTCAGAGCTGTGAAGTTTGATGGATAACTCGTGACATGCCGCTTGACTGTCAATTGCTGAGGATTTGGCGCTCCTTTGGCGCACCTGCTCAGGCAGATGTGGGTCGTAGGCCGAGCAGATGTAGTGCGATAGAAGGCGTGTCTTCGTCGCAGGGCGACACGGCCGAGAGCTACGAGTTGTCCCCGAGGCACTTACAGTGTAGTCTCAGGCTCTCTGCCAAAGTCTGACAAGTCCATGTGCCAAGACCATCGTGCTGAAGCTGTCTCTCATTGAGAGTGACGAGCTGGAGAGGACCCCCTTCTTTTTGTATCGAATGACAGGTAATGGGGAGCAAGTTAATTAAGAATTCAAGGTCGACAGTTACGCGTAAATGCAAGCAAGTTATGCGTGTGGGTAGGTGCATGGTTCACGGCATATCGCACTGCGCTTGCGTTCATGTGTTTTCAGGCGCACTCGTGTAGTGGAGCGTCCTGGTGGAGTTGATGTCTCCGAAGTGAACGCACTGAGCGTTTCCGACTTCCTGAGCTCTGGCCACAGTCACCTGGTCATCATCCGTGTGTGTAACGGGCTTGACATGGCATTCGAGGTCTTGAAGAATCACTCTTGAAGCCGAGATGCTTATGCAAGGAGGTGCCCCCATGCGTCGTGTTTCCTGCTGCCTCGCCGAGATTCGCCGAGCAGAAGACGTGATTCCTGACTGAAGGTGGAGGCCCTCTCGCTGCCCTTGGGCCCCTCCCTGCTCACGGCACTCGCAGCTCTCAGCGCACGCCCTGGGGCTCAGTGCCCAAGCCGTGGCTCATGGCTTGAGGAGGTTGACCACTCGTGTTTCCTCGCATGCTGTGCAGGTGAAAACGGAGCACCTCTGTTGCGCTTGAGGCTGACAGCAGAAAGTTCTGGGAAGGCACCCGATCAGACTTCCGACAAGTTCAGTGACAGTGAAGTCACCGTGACGTGGCTTCTGCGGAGGTCCACGGCATCGTCACACGTTTTGCGTGGCCAGGATCAGCAGGCCTCAGACTTTTCGTTTGCTTTTGCTGCTCGGCTGAGCCTTTTGAGCCAGGCCAGAGCTGGGACAAGAGGCGCGCCATGGCTTTTACGATGTGTCTTACGATGCATCCGAGATATTCCCCGAGTTTCGATGATTGCGGTCTGAGGACGCGAGGACGCGGCCCAACTTATTTTTAAAACAACGGTCTTTGCGTTCTCGAACTCGAGGAGTTGAGCTTCGCTATTTTGGGGTGTCCGGGGGTGGAACTCGAACTCGAGCTCCCGCCACAGTGCTGAGATCTGAAAACCCTAGCCGTGGAGTTCATTATTCGCCTTCGCGGGGCTCCTTGGTGTGGTTTCGAGGTTTAAACTGCCGTGCAGAGGGTTCGGTGCATGTCCACCTGGTCATGCGCTCGCCTGGGCTCGAAATTCGCGTAGCTGTGTGCAGGTTGGCAGGAGTTCTTTGGCCATGTGAGGGAAGGAACAAGCCGCCACACCTGGAGGCGAGTCGAAAGTGTGCCGTGCTGCGGACTAACCACCACATCTTCGGCTCTGAGTAGATCAAAAGGTCGGCGACAGCGTGGTTGTGACGGTTGGGTACACGCCTGCACGTGGCCTCCTCGCACTGGCCTGAGCAAAACGCAGGGGCAAAGTGACATGTCATGCGAGTTTCTATTTCGTGAGCGCAGGTGACCCCAGTTTGTTTGGAGCGCGCCAGCAGCGCCACGAGAAAACAAGAAATGCCAGCTCCGTCATTAAATCCGAATGATGCGGATTCCTTCAACATAGGAGAACTGGGAAACCTGCATCATGACGTTCGCAGGGGATGCACGAACTGGTTAGATTATAATAACAGATTGCTAAAACTATCCAACTACTCCGAATCGAGAATGAAAGAACAGGAGATATGAAGATGTTTGATGTACGATCCTAACTTATTTCTTGGGAACAAGTTTCTGGGTTTGGTACCGAAAATTAAAGTCTATGTGCCTTCAAAAGAACTCATTTCATTCTTCCGTAATGACCTTGGCGTGCACGGTCTTTTGTTTGTTTGCTAAGGGTTTCCGCTGCGTCATCATCACCATATACAGGATTCCATTGCAGCCCATTAGGTATGCTCTACTGAATTAGGCTAACTTCAAAAGGTGCCTAAATGCGCTCATCATGGCGGTCGGTCTTACTACGCGCTCCACGACAGCCGACTTGCAGGGACCACCGAAGCTTGCTCCAAGCTGGGTGACACAAAGCTTTTACTTGAGGTTCTTCAAAAATGCCGTTTTTGGATGTGTGCTTGAGATCAGCAGTGCTAAATACTTCGTGCTAGTCCAGGTATCTCTGCAGGGCATCAGGTCGGCTGCAAGGCCTCGGATGGTGTCGGCACGTGGGCAGCCGTTTCAGCCTTCAGCAGTATATACTGTATCCTAAAAGTGTTTCAGTGTACCTCCCTCTTGGCGTACCATGGCAGTCCGCGGGCAAGTCTCTCCCTTCGGACCTTATGGTGGCCTTGCGCCGGCAGAGGAGAGGACCACCGAACACCCGGAGCGATTGGCTTCTTTGAATGCAGGTGTTGCAGACTTTGAGTACGAGCAGTTTTTGAAGGCAAAGGAGGTACAGCGGGCCATGTTCAAGGCGGAGAACAAGACGATCGTTCATCAGTGTGCGGACACGGATGTGATCGAGGCCAGCGAAGGCTCCATTGCATGCATCGATGGGAACCAGGCAGCAGCTCACGTGGCCTACGCCCTCAGTGACTGCGCCTTCATCTACCCCATCACACCAAGCTCCCCGATGGGCGAGATGGTTGACGAGTGGGCTGCTCAAGGTTTGATCAATTGCTATGGCCAGAAACTATCCGTCACGGAGATGCAAAGTGAGGCGGGTGCTGCTGGAGCCTTGCATGGCGCCTTGAAAGCAGGAGCTTTGGGCACGACCTTCACCGCAAGCCAGGGGCTGCTTTTGATGATCCCCAACATGTTCAAGATTGCAGGTGAGTTGCTTCCATGTGTAATGCACGTGGCTGCACGGGCCCTTGCAGGACAGGCCTTGCACAGTAACATTATAGTATTATTAGAGCATTATTGTAATGACATTATAGAACTGCTATAGTACCATACTAGTAGTACGGTTATAGTATCATGCAGGACAGGCCTTGTCCATCTTTGGGGATCACAGCGATGTGATGGCCTGCCGCTCTACGGGCTGGGCCATGCTGGCTTCGGAGTCCGTGGAGATGGTGCAGTACAATGCCCTGGTCGCCCGCCATAGCAGTTAGGACATGAGTAGTTCTCTAAATTAGGGTCCCTTTTTAGGTCCTTATAAAAAGGACCCTAAACGGGACCTTAACTTAAAGAACTGCCCACATGTTCGCATATCTTAGCACACGTTGGGCGCATGTTGGCAATTGTCGCTGTGCTGGTCGCGAACATGTGCGAACGTTCAGGTTGATGTTTGTTTTTCCCTGAGATTGAGAGGTGTCCATGTCCTTGATGCATCAAGCATGTTTGTCCAGGTCTCCCACCTCGTCTCCATGGAGCGTCGTGTGCCGGTGCAGCACTTCTTCGATGGATTCCGCACGAGCCACGAGGTCAACAAGGTCAAGTTGGTGGACTACAAGACCATGAAGGCACGCATGCGCAGTTGCATTAAAACTGCATATGCTGCATGGGCGGCTTTGCGTGAGGATTTCGTCAACTGGGATGCCATCAAGGAGCACCACGACCTTGCTATGAACCCACGGCATCCTCACGTGCAGGGGACGTCGCAGGGTCCAGACATCTTCTTCCAGTGCGTGGAGGCAGGAGGGGTGCGACATGGAGTCGCGAGGAGAAGATACTGCATTCATTATGGCGGTGGTGTTGAATTTTACTTAACCGCAGGGCAGGAGCTGTTATTGTAAGCAGTTGTTGCAGTTGCAGTTGTAGTTGTAGTTGTTGTTGTTGTTGTTGTTGTTGTTGTTGTTGTGGTTGTGGTTGTGGTTGTGGTTGTTGTGGTTGTTGTGCTTGTTCTTGTTCTTGTTCTTGTTCTTGTTGTTATTGTTGTTCTTGTTGTTGTTGTTGTTGTTGTTGGTGGTGTTGTTGTTGTTGTTGTTGTTGTTGTTGTGGTTGTGGTTGTTGGTGTT
>CAJNDV010027557.1:107057-135893 GCA_905221635.1 Symbiodinium sp. CCMP2456 | reverse complement strand
TGCTGCTGTTCTTGTTATTGTTCTTGTTATTGTTATTGTTATTGTTCTTGTTGTTGTCGTTGTTGTCGTTGTTGTTGTTGTTGTTGTTGTTGTTGTTGTTGTTGTTGTTGTTGTTTTTGTTTTTGTTTTTGTTGTTATTGTTGTTTTTTGTTGTTGTTATTGTTCTTGTTGTTGTTATTGTTATTGTTCTTTCTCTTGCTCTTGTTATTGTTTTTGTTCTTGTTATTGTTCTTTCTCTTGCTCTTGTTCTTGTTCTTGTTCTTTCCCGTTTCAACAATGTGAGTACAAGTTGTCACTACTGACTGCGTTGTCGCTGGTCACAGCAAAGCAGGGCCCACCTGTGAGGCCGGCAACACCTTCTACGACAACCTCGCAGACCTCTTTGAGGCCAAATCCCGCTTGGTGGAGCAGAAGACAGGTTGGGTACTTGCAAAACTATGTGGGATGGTGAGGGATCCCGTGCGTGTCTGCAGGTGTGCACTATGCTCTCTATGCCTACGAGGGGCATCCAGAGGCCACCAACGTCATCGTGGTGATGGGCAGTGGCGCCGTGACCTGCAGCGAGACTGCAAAGTACCTCCATGACAAGGGCCAGAAGGCAGGAGTGCTGAGCCCTAAGTCGTTTTTTATGATATTTGGTTGGTGTAGAAGTGATTGCCTGCTCACAATGTCGTCTTTGGAGTAGTTGGACACAGAAAAGTCCGAGTTGCGAGAGCGTAAACCGTCGCCGACTTAAGACCACATGCCTCGCCTGAGTTGCTCGAGTGTGAGCGCTGAAACCCTAAAGCCTCCTAGTCAGCGAAGCGGGTGGGAAAAAAAACTCAAGCATCCCCGGACCCTAAAACCCTACTTTCTGAACCAGTCCTGAACCCTCAATTCCTACACCCTGGAAGCGCTATTCTGCCCCTTGAGGTGGGAGTGCTGAAGGTGCGCCTCTTCCGGCCTTGGGACACTTCCCGATTTTTGGCGGCCCTCCCAAAGACGACAGAGAGAATCTGCGTGCTGGACCGGACCAAGGAGCCAGGCTCTCAGGGGGAGCCGCTCTTCCTGGAGGTTGGGGTATACTAAAATTACTAATTGCTATTCACTCTCATAAATGTGATTATTACTATATTGCTACATTATTATTACCACTACAAATGCGATATCATTGTTATTACTTGGTATACCGCTTTTAGGTTTTTAGGGCTTTGGGATTTGGGGTTTATAGTTGAGATTGGGGTTCGCTCTTCCTGGAGGTCTCCTCTACACTGCAGCTGTCAGGGAGAGCCGACATCATCTGCATTGGTGGCCGCTATGGCCTGGGCTCCAAGGAATTTACTCCCAACATGGTGCTCTCCATCTACGAAAACCTGGCCAAGGAAACCCCGAAGCCACGCTTCACCGTGGGCATCAACGACGATGTGACGAACCTCTCGCTGCCTGTTGGCGACTGGCTGGACGTGCTCCCACAGGGCACTACGGAGTGCATGTTCTACGGCTTGGGCAGCGACGGCACCGTGGGCGCCAACAAGAGTGCAGTGAAGATGATCGCGCTGGGCACGGAGCTTTATGCTCAGGCCTACTTTGAGTACGATGCTAAGAAGAGCGGTGGTGTTACCATCAGCCACCTCCGCTTCGGCCCCAAGCCTATCCATGCACCCTACAACGTGCGCTCTGCCAATTACCTCGCCGTGCACAAGTCCAGCTATGTCACCAACTACGACATGACCCGCTACTTGAAACCAAACGGCGTTTGCGTCATCAACTGCTCCTGGACCCCGGCCGAGCTCGAGAAGAGACTTGCCTTGCAATCGCGGATCACGGTATGACTAGGCTACAGAATGGGTAGCAGAAAATAGAATACTATATTAGAGTACTCTATAATAGTACCCTATATTCGACTACTCTAGAATGGTAGGGAGTTAGCTTCCTGGTGTGGTGTATATGTGGCACATGCCAGGCACCTGCCCGCGAAGATGCGCCGAGACCTGGCCACGAAGCAGGCGAAGCTCTATAGGGCCTCTACTTGTACGATAATTATATTATAGCCCAATTATTTTAATATTATTGTATTATTATAGTCTTATAACACCCTTATAGTATATCGTACAATTATGGCCTCTTATAGCAGGCGAAGCTGTACATCATCGATGCGACGCAGATCGCCGTGAAGGCAGGCCTGGGCAAGCGCATCAACATGATCATGCAGTCCGTCTTCTTCAAGCTCTCTGGCGTCATGCCCTACGAGGAGGCCATCGAGATGTTGAAGAAGAGCATCAAGAAGATGTATGGCAAGAAAGGTGATGCCGTGGTCAAGATGAACATCGACGGCGTGGATGCGTCGGTCACGGGCATCGTGGAGTGCCCGGTGCCGAGTTCCTGGGCATCCCTCACCGTGGAGGAGCAGTCTGGCGAGTCATCCACTTTCAAGAAGGGACCCAGGACTATTGTGGACATGACCTCAGATCAGTTTGCAAAGCAAGTCCAAAGTCATTGCAACAATCTGGATGGGAATGCCTTGCCCGTGAGCACCTTCGTCCCTGGTGGCCGTGTGCCCTTGGGTACCAGCCAGTATGAGAAGCGTGGCATCGCCATCAACGTGCCCACAGTTGACATGGACAAGTGCACGCAGTGCAACAAGTGCAGCCTTATTTGCCCCCACGCTGCCGTGCGGCCCTTCCTGGCCACCACGCAGGAGCTGAGCAATGCCCCCCAGGACTTCAGGGCTGGCAGCCGTGCTGCCATTGGCGGCGGCGTGCTGGACAACTACCAGTACCGCATCCAGGCGGGTCCTCCCGGAAGGGAAGCTGGATTTAACCGCTCTCATGCCTTGGATTGCTGCGGGCATCGTTGCTGGCGCAGCCATACTATGGACGATGCTGCAGCACCGTAATGTAAATAGTCTACTATGCTATAGACCGTAGTAGACTACTAAAGTTCCACAAGTGTGCTATACATGCTGTTGCAGTCTTTGCACTAAGCCCCTGAACCCCTGAACCTTTGTTACACTCAGAGGTCTCCCCATGGGACTGCACGGGCTGCGAGCTCTGCGTCCGTATCTGCCCGGCCGATGCGCTGAAGCTGAGCCCAGCTGGGCAGGCCACGTACAGTTTGGGGTTAGGGTTTTGGGGTTTTGGGTTTGTTGCGTTTAGGGCCTAGGGCTTTTGGGGTTTTTAAGGTTTAGGGCTTTTTTGCGTCTAGGGCTTTTGGCAAAGGGTGTGGGGTTTTGGGTTTAGGGTTGGAATAGTTTGGGAAAGAGGGATCTGGGAGTTTAGGGCTTTTGACGTTTAGGGCTTCGTGCTGAGCATGCTGCTAAGAGGGAAGTGTGTTGAACACGCTTCCACTGCCTGCAACCCAACGGAGTCGTTGCAGGCCAGTTGCAAAAAGGGTTTTTGGGCTTAGGGTTTACGGGTATGGTATCCTGTATATATATATATATATATGTATGTACTATAGTATGTAATATGTCGAACTTAGTATACAGCATAGTCCACAATAATACGCAGTGTCGTATAGTATCGTATCACAGAGTGTAGTACAGTACGGTACAGTATAGTATAGTATAGCATAGTGTAGTATAGTATGGTATGGTCTTCTGTAGTTACACTGATGTTATGATACAACATGCGTGTATACATACATTATACCGTATTGTATAGTTTATTTTAGTTTGCAGAGCTATGCAGGTGATCCAGCAGGAGGAGCCGAACTGGAACTTTGCAGTGACGCTGCCGGACCGAGGCAATGCCGCCATGCAGTCGGATGATGATTTGATGCGCGATGGTCTTCCGCTGATATGGCACATGTAGCTAGGAGCAGCCAGGACGCGACATCTTACCACTGAAGTATAGCATAGTCGAGTCTTGGCATAGTAGTTGTATTCAACGATGTTCGCAGCTTGTGTCCCGAAAGGTGATGAGATTGACAAGACGACTGTCAAGGGCTCCCAGCTCCTCGGGCCAAAGGTTCGTAGGTTTGAGAGATTTTTGTGTTCTCTCGAGACTCGGAATCCCAGCAACCACTGCGTCTGTACGAGTTTGTGTGGCCTGTGCTGTGCCACGGCCTTGTGAGGTTTCAGAAACCATATCTTGAGTTCTCGGGAGCCTGCGAGGGCTGCGGCGAGACACCGCACGTGAAGCTCATGACCCAGCTTTTCGGAGAACGGCTGGTCATCGCTAATGCCACTGGCTGCTCCTCGATCTGGGGCGGATCCAATCCGTCCTTCCCATACACGGTCAACAGCAAGGGCGAGGGCCCCGCCTGGGCAAACTCCCTCTTTGAGGACAACGCAGAGTTCGGCTTTGGCATGCGCAAGGCCTTCAAGCAGCGCCGGGACTACTTGGCCATGCAGGTCGAGGACGCCCTGGGCGACAAGACTGTGATCATGTCCGACGAGCTGCGCCAGGCCCTCCAGCAGTACCTGGTCATGCGCAAGGAGCAGATGCATGACCTCCTGCTGCCCCGCGGCCGCAGCATCTACCATCAAATCATGGAGAAGTTGGAGCCCCTCCTTTTGAAGGAGAAGGACAGTCACCCCAAGTTGAAGTACCTCCATGATCTGGAGGACATGTTCGGCCGCTCCAGCTTCTGGATGGTCGGCGGCGACGGCTGGGCATACGACATCGGTTACGGCGGCCTGGACCACGTCATCGCCAGTGAAGAGCACGTGAACATCCTTGTGCTGGACACGGAGATGTATAGCAACACTGGCGGCCAGGCTTCGAAGTCCACGCCCAAGGGTGCCATGGCTAAGTTTGCCGAGGGCGGTAAGTTGACAGCGAAGAAGGACATGGGGCAGCTGGCCATGACCTACAAGAACGTCTACGTGGCCAGCATCTGTGTGCACGTAAACCCGCAGCAGGCTGTGAGGGCCATGCTGGAGGCCGACGCCTATGCAGGCCCTAGCATCATCCTGGCTTACTCTCCGTGCATCAGCCAGGGCTTCCCCATGGCAGAGTCCATCCAGCACTGCCAGATGGCGGTGGACTCGGGCTACTGGCCGCTCTATCGCTACAACCCTGACGCTGCCACTCATGGCAACAACCCCTTCCAACTTGACAGCAAGAAGATTAAGGGTGACCTCTTCAAGTTCCTGGCCAAGGAGAACCGCTTCGCGGCCGTGATGCGCCGCGACCCTAAGCACGCCCAGGAGCTGGATGACAAGCTGAAGGAGCAGCTGGTCCAGAAGAACCACCTCCTGCAGGTCTTAAACAAGGACGATCTGGAGGGCCAATTCCACAAGCTCGTGGAGGGCCTCTCGGATGCTAGCTCCGCTGGCAACTCTGTGACCATCCTCTATGGCAGTGAGACGGGGAACTCAGAGGAGCAGGCCAAGAACCTCATGCAGGACATCATGGCTCGGGGGCTCAAGGCCACTTGCACAGCCATGGACGACTTCGACTTTGAAGAGCTGCCCAACCAGAAGATCGTGATCCTGGTTGTCTCCACCTGTGGTCTCGGCGAGTACCCGGCAAACTGCAAGCAGACATGGATGAAGCTTCAGTCCCAGGAGCTGCCAATGAGCTGGCTGTCGGGAACCAAATTCGCCGTTTTCGGCCTTGGCGACTCCACCTACTCGCAGTTCTGCGTGGCGGCTATCGGCTTTGACACCCGCCTCGGCGAGCTGGGCGCCCAGCGCATGCTCAAGCGTGGCGTCGGCGACGATCGGGATGAGGACCGTTACTACACCGGCTGGGAGGCTTGGCTCCCGGAGCTCTGGCAGGCGGGGTCAGGGCGTAACAAGATTGCCACGGGGCCTGCTGAGGTATAGTATTATTCTGGTAGTATTGTAAGATGGTTATAGTACCACTTTAGTCGCATTATACAGTATTACTTTAGTCCCCCAGCGCATCCCCACACCCTTCCTTTGTTTGTGCAGGTGCTTGGCCTCCCACAGCTGCCGCTGAGCCAAGAGGCCCCGACCCCGTGCTACCGGGTGGATGTCAGTGCCGGGTCCGTGGAGAAGCCCCCGGTGAAGGATGATGACATCGTCCCGCCCGGCGCCACCAAACTCACCCTGCTGCACAACTCCGTCCTCACGGGTGATGCCAAGTATGACCGGGACATCCGCCACTACGAGTTCAAGATCGAGGGTACGTCAGTCTCCTACAAGACCGGCGAGAGCTTGGCCATTTGGCCGCGGAATCCTATCGACAAGGTCCTGGAGTTCTGCACTGACATGGGGCTTGATGCAGGCCAGCAGCTGCGCGTGCTGCCACTGGAGGGTGCCAGGAACTGGTGTCCTATGGACCTCAATGTCCGCCAGCTCTTCTCCCATGTCCTCGACATCTTCGGCAAGCCCAACCGCAAGTTCTTTGAGACTTTGTCGCTCTTTGCCAAAGACGACAAGGAACGAAGCCAGCTGCGATCCATCGTGGAGAACAGCGCCGAGGGCCAAGCTCTGTACCGTGACCTCACGCACGACTTTGCTCACCATGCGGACGTGCTGCGGAAGTTCCAAAGCGCCCGCCCTCCCATCGAGCAGCTGCTGAATATGATTCCGGTGCTGAAGCCCAGAAGTTATTCCATTGCTAGCTCCCCGCTTATGCACCCAGACAAGATCCAGCTTTGCGTTGTGCTTGTAGACTGGAAGGTTGAGACCACCCAGGAGCTGCGAATCGGCGAGTGCACCGGCTACATGCAAAAACAGCAGCCCGGTGCTTCGATCATGTGTGCTGTGCGTTCCAGTGCCATCGTCCTGCCGAAGGATCCGAGCAGCCCAGTTCTCATGGCTGGCATGGGCACGGGCTTGGCACCGTGGAGGGCGGTCACGCAGGAGCGTATTTGCCAGCATCGCCAGGGCCAGAAGGTGGGCCCGTGCATGCTCTTCTTCGGCGCACGTTATGCCGTCGAGTATCTCTACAAGGACGAGTTCGAGAGCTACGTCAAGGAGGGCGTGCTCTCCATGCACACGGCTTTTTCGCGCGAGCAGGCTCGAAAGATCTACGTGCCTTTCCTGCAGACAGGACTTCGCAGAACGCTTCCCTCTTTGAGAGGCCCCTCGGCTAAGGTTCAGCACCGCATCATGGAGGCCGGTGAGAAGGTGGCCGAGTACATGCTGCGGCAAAACGGCCATTTCTACGTCTGTGGCAGTGCCCGGCAAGTGCCAGAGGACTTGAGAACCTAATTGGCTCAAACAGAAGTAGCAGAGGCTATGTCTTATTTCTAACTTGCTGATTGCCAGTGCCACACGGTCGTTCAGGACATTTACACGGCCATGAAGGAGGTGATGATGGCCAACGAGCGCGTGGGTGAGGAAGACGCCGAAGCCATCCTTTCCAACTTGAAGATGGAGGGACGCTACACTGTGGAAGCGTGGTCGTAGGTTCACCGATCCTCATAGGCATGCTTGGGCTTCGTTTCCGCAGCTGCGCCAAGAAAGACGCCACTGGTGCAAGACGCTGCGCGCTCCGGCTGCTGAGGCTTTTAAAGACTTTATTTAGTATATGTTTCTGAAGTTTCTGTGTTGGGGCCAAAGACCCCAACAGAAAACCATGGCAATCAACCCGGAAAGCTCCGAAGAGCTTGCCATGTGGTTCAGCTCGTGGCAACACCCGCTTGCTGCGAACAGCAGGCGGAACACACCACTATCACTAGCAATACACCAACAATTTATAATCCACACCGGTGTGATTCTGCTGCCCCGCCGCCGCGCTCTTTCTAAATGTTTGTTTCCGAACGCAGACTCCCAGGAACCAGCGAAGCTAGCTGTAAGCTGGGTGATGCACAGGTTTTGCATGAGAGCCGTCGAAAACTCTGTGTTGGATGTAATCATCGGTTTCAGCTTCTCATTCAGGTATTATAGCAGGGCTTCCATCCAGATGCATCACCTTGTTGACCCCTGTGTGATTGCACTTGGCACCGCCGTCATAAGTAGCAGTCGTCATTGGTGGTGGTGGTAGTACTGTAGTAGGAGTACGTGCACGAGCACGACTCCGAGCACGAGTTCTAATATTATTGTCAGTCGTCGTTGCAGTTGTCGTCGTAGTAGTAGTAGAGGTAGAGGTACTGTAGTAGGTCTTAAATTTCTTTCTTATATTTCATAAATTTCGTTTTTAAATATCATATTTGATAAAAAAATATATATTTCTTTCTTATATATATTAGAAATATAAAATCGGTAAAAATATTAATTAAATATAGTATTTATTATTTTCTTTATTATTAATTTGTAAAAGAAATTATTTAAATTTTGAAAAAGAGAAAAGAGAGGTATTGAAAGCAAAGGAATAATTTTTTTAGAGGATATAAGGTTAGCAAATATAATATGGATATATATCTTGTAATTATTCTATTGCATCTTTTATTTATTGGGTGTCGTTATATGCTTATATTTTATATCTACATAAATGAATTGCTTATATTAAAGGCATGAAGGTAATTCATGATATCTCTCGCAAAGGAATCTTCTAATTTTATAATTATATGGATCTTTTAAATAATTATTAGATAGATGATATAGTAAGAATTCTTTATTGATTATATTATTTTGTAGTCAGATTAGTCTGCCGATATAATAGCTTTTTAGAATTTTTTCGAAAGAAGATAAATAGCTAGTAAATATTTCGAGAAGTATTTACTACTTCTACAAATCTCAGGCGACTCCTTATCGTTGCCCCTACAAATCCCTGAACGATCCGCGCGCGCTCTAGATCGTGCGAGATGGAAGCTATATATCATTTCTTTGAATATTGTTATTTGATATTTCATATTCAAGAAATATTCAAAAATATGAATATTTCTATAAATTACTTGATATCTATTCATCTTTCAAAAATATCTAGAATTCGAAATTTCTTGAGAATTCGATATATACGATATTTGCTACTCTTATTTAATTCAATAGAATCCTATATCGTGCTCATATCATATATTCTCTTCATATTTCGAGCATTTATTCTTATTTCTTTATTTCCATTAAATAAAAAAATATAAAAAAGGCTTAAATTATAGAATCCAGACCCATATAATGTATATAAATATCAATATATATAATATTTACGATTTTTCTCACCTTGCCTTTCTTTCATTTGTTTTATTTCCTTTATTTCTTAAAAAAAATATAAATTATATATACTAAATTTATTATCTTAATATCTAATTTCCTCATATATATAATATTCATATATATCAGTCTAATATAATATACCCATATCATTCATATAGCATATCCGGTATGGCAAGGGAGCTCCAAAGCTTTATTTTTGAATTGCATATAATTTCAAATATTATCGGGAGATTAAATTGATATTTCAATTTTATCTTCTGGGCTCATCTGAGTATGGAATTAAGCAGAATCTAGAGATAATTTTTATTAGGATATATCTTTGGCAATATCATAGATCTTACTTCTGAGAGAGATATATAATCGCGATCTCTTGCTCCTCTAGTATATTATATATACGATAGAGATTGAAGAAGAAGAAATAGGAATATAAATATCTATACGCTGCTTCGGATCAGAACGCGCGCGCAGGGGTCGGACCGAGACATGCAGGAGCAGCAAAGGCCGCGACTGCCGCGGTCAAGGGCGCGCGCGCGGGGTCGGTCCGGCGTTGTCTGTGTGTCTGTGTGTGTGTGTTTTTGTATGTGCGTGTGTTGTTGTGTTGTGTGTGTGTGTGTGTGGATGGGTAAGTGTGTGCGTGTGCGTTGTGCGCGTATTATGGGGGTATTGCGGAGATTAGGATTATGGGTGGGAATTAAATTATATATGAGAGAAGAAGAGAAAGGCGAATGGAAGCAGGCATATGAATAATAATTAATAGAATTAAGATCTTCAGCTAAAGTTATGAATAATAAAGATAATTTATTCCTAGATATTATTTATAGAAAGCGAATTTATATTAATATGCTGCAATTTAAAGAATTATATGATTTATATATAAGTATAAATATCTTTTGAATATAATTCATATCATATATATATAAATCATAAAGATTTTTATCGATAATATTCTCGATAGAAATCACCAGATAGATAAAATATCACATATATATCAAAAAATCTGAATTCGTAGTCGATTTATTAGAAATTGAATCCGACTAAAGATCATAAAATATAAATCTAAATGAGAAGATCCCTTTCTTGAAAATTTATAGATTATGAATCATTCAAATCAAATCGGGGCGGAACCACAGGACCCAATTATGAGATAAAATTAAATAACGCATTATTAAGAATATCTCCTAGAATATCATCTATAGTAGTATATAAATATATGATGATTTTTTTTATCATAAAATAATTATTAATTAATAGTCTAGCATAATTCATAAATCTTTTTTAGAAATATTATACATAATTTATATGTAATATAATAAAATAGTATGATCTAGATTATTTATTCAAATATATATAATTCTAATTTTCCTTATTTGCTTTATAGATTCTTTTTATATAAATGCTAAGAGAATATATACATTAAATAATATAAGAAAAATTCTATAAGAATCTATGATATATTTTCATTTCGCACGAATTTGATAATATAGAGATTATTTTTGCATAAATATTTTCAAATTTATATTTATCAATTTCATAGGTTTATATATTTTTAACAAAATAATAAATATAATAAATATATATCTATAAATTATTCTCCTTATAAATAAATATATATAAATATCGATCAGAAAATTTTGTTTTTATAATTATCTAAGAAAATTATATAATAAAAATAATTTTATGTATTATATTGTATTTGAGCTTAAATAATTATAGTATTTATTTATATTCGAAATTAAATAGATTTCTTATGAAATTTATAGAATTCTTAAAATATATGAGATTAATTTTAAATTTATATCAGAAAATCTCCTTGAATAGAATCGAAATTCCATATAGATATTCTCAAATATTCGTTCCAAAATCCCATCCATGGCAGTATATTCTATCAGAAGCTGCCATTCTATATAGACGCCATCTCGCGAGCATCTTGCCTCAACCTGGCCTTATCCGGCCTTCCCCGTCAGCAAGGTTGCATCCACCAGACCAAGCCATTCCCCATGTCGACACTCGATTTGAGAAGCACCCGCGCAAGACACACGTCGGTGGAATCATAACACATCAGAACCAGCTACTCTCCATGTAGACACTCGATTTCACGAGCCTTAACTTCACGCCTCCAATGCAATAACTCTTTCCCCATGTAAATTCAGTAGGCGAGACACACATCGGTGGAATGACAACGCATACAAAGCAGCCTTTCCCCATGTAGACGCCGGATGCCGCAAGCATCCACTCAGGACACACACTGGCAACACAGTGACAGCACATCACAGCCATCCATCCCACTCGCAGACACTTGCTTTCGCAAGCACCTGCTCATCGGCACAACCGTGACAGCGCATCACAGCCAGCCATTCCCCATGTAGATGCTCGAACAGCCAGGCAACCAGTGTTCCGAACGCACAATAAAAACCGCAAATAGACGCCTCGATTGTAACTAAAACGTCAACACCTGTTACCTATGGAAATTGAAATACTGTATTCACCTTGTGACGCCCCTCCCGAGACGCCTCTCGCATACTCGGGACGCCATAGGTCATGCACCCAGTAAATTCAATTCCACGCATCTTTTAGGTGATCTTCCGCACGCAACTGCTCAAGACTCCAAGTTCTGCAAGGTCCGATATTCACTGCTTCGCATCTTTGCCGACATTTAGCCCTCCTCCTGAAACCGATCGGAAGCAAACCTACACATCTATGCAATCGATTCAACGGCTGATCTTTCCAAACGGCACTGAACAACCTCTGTACTTATGCAAGAACACCACACACAGATCGCAGCTCCTCGCGGTTCCAGCCCTTGCCCTTGCCCTTGCCCTTGCTGTTTCCCTCGGAGGAGTCGCCACCCGCCAATGCAGGTCGGGTGGGGCGCTGCTTGGTCAGGGTCTGCGGGAACACCTGCTGAGGGAGGTGAAGCACCTCACGGAGGTATTCGATGCCCTCGTTGGTCAGGGTGTAGTAATGCCACTGCCAGCTGTAGATCTCCGACAGGTAGTTGCGGGAAGCCAGCGATCGCAGCACCATCATGACATGCAGGTTGGGGATGTCTTCCAGCTCGTTGTGCTTGCACGCCTGGTAGTCTTTCTTCACAACCATGACACCTTCCTTGAAGAGGTGCTCGAGAATGGCCCGGCGGGACTTCTTGGGAATCAGCACCATGACGTCAATCCTCGCACTTGCACAGTACTGCGTTTGCACAGGATCTGTGCCATGAGTCTCAAGGGAGCGTGCTCCTTGCTACGACTGGCTGAAGTACTTAGTCCAAACCGACCTTTGGGAAAACTGCCCACGGCACAGCTAAGAACGGGACGGGTTCGCCAGCAGCAAGCCTTGGCAAAAGCCAAACAGCGTGAAACGCGCATCGCGGTTCAAGGGGCGCATAGTTGACCGTCTGCTAGGTACTGCGGCCAAGACGCTGCAGATAGGAGTTTGAGTGCAGTAGCTTGAGCCAACATTTCCGAATTGCGACTGCGCGCTAGCACTGATCGACGAAAATGTGCAGAACATGCCGCAGTGGTCGCTCATTATGAGTGCAGCTCCATTCGTTTTGCCCCACGCATCGCCTCAGAGACTACACATCGCCGTCCTCCTGCTACCGCTACTCTCCAACCATCATCTAACCAGACTGGACTTCTCAGAAGTGGCTGTCTTCGCTTAGCCTTCCTCCTGGAGAGACAGGACTCTCGGGCTTGAACACAACCACAGCACAGCAGCCTATCGAGTGCTCGCAGCTGATGCAGCTCCTCGCGGTTCCAGCCCTTACCCTTGCCCTTGCCCTTGCTGTTTCCCTCGGAGGAGTCGCCACCCGCCAATGCAGGTCGGGTGGGGCGCTGCTTGGTCAGGGTCTGCGGGAACACCTGCTGAGGGAGGTGAAGCACCTCACGGAGGTATTCGATGCCCTCGTTGGTCAGGGTGTAGTAATGCCACTGCCAGCTGTAGATCTCCGACAGGTAGTTGCGGGAAGCCAGCGATCGCAGCACCATCATGACATGCAGGTTGGGGATGTCTTCCAGCTCGTTGTGCTTGCACGCCTGGTAGTCTTTCTTCACAACCATGACACCTTCCTTGAAGAGGTGCTCGAGAATGGCCCGGCGGGACTTCTTGGGAATCAGCACCATATTTTGGTCAAATGATGTTCCTTTTGCTACGTGCTGCGCGGGACGCGGAGATCTATCCCTTGAGGTGACAAAGGTTCGCGGTCATCGACCGATATCGACCGTGCTGAGTTGAAGCCACTACAACCTAAGTCTAGACAGTCGCATTCAGATCTGCCTGAGTGGTCCCAGCAGCTAGCGAATGGCCCCTCATATCATCCGAGCAAGGTCGCATCCAGGTGCAGCTTCTGTCTTTTCCATCTTTCGGGTGAAACACTGCCACTGTCCTAGCTGACCATGCACACAGCAAGCCACAGCAAGCCAGAGGCTTGTAGGCCTCGGCCGAAACATCACTTTTGCTGTTGAATCAACTCCTTCAGCTTGACTTCGTCTGCACCTACAAGCTCGCCCACCTCCAATGGAGCAGAGTTTGTCACACAGCTGAGAGCCAAGACAGGGCAACACCGCGGCCTGCGCATCCCCTTTGAAAACCAAGAAAGTTGGAACTGCATCGATACTGGCAGAATCAGCGATCTCCTGGGAATGTGAGGAGGTCATATAAGGTTCCAACGTCATTAATTTAGCTCGTCCTCGGATTTGTCAACATCGACAACCACGAACTCAACGTTGCTGAATTCCTTGCATAGTTTGCTCTTGTCCCAAGTGATGCTTGCATCAAGCTTGATTTGACAAGTGTCGGGGAGCGCAGCCAACTCGGAATACTTTGGCTCCATGAGGTGACACGGCAAACACCAGCTGGCGCTGAAGAAGAAGACGACGAGCCTGGCAGAGAAATGCTCAGGCTGAAGGCTGAGCACATGCAGGCAACCAAACGTATTACTCTTGACTGCCCGCAGCGGTATCTGAGAACCCGGCTTTTCAAGCTTCAGGCATGCATCGAACTCTGTCTTCTTGCCGATTAGCTTCACTTTCGGCATGGCGCTGAACCAGATTTCAAGAGGCTGACAGGACTATAAATTGGGGGTGGGCTTCAGACTGTCACTGGTTTTGGACCACTGGGTTTAGATGCAACCGAGGCTTGCTACAGTAGTCAGCCAAAGTTCACTCCGAGACTTGCATACCGCGCTTCTATGCCTGCATAAGCGTGCACTGAAAGACCCTTTTCCTCGCTTCTCAGCGATGCATTGGGCCATGGATCCCTGATGACCCAGCCGCGTCAGAGGTCGTCCGGAAGCTGGGCCAGCAGAAACATCAGTGTCACGTGTGGAACGCAATCCGATGCAGATCAAAACCTCTAAAACCTTCTGAAAAGCCTCGAATCTTGATACTTCTACTCCCAAGAAGAACCAGCCGTGCGCCTTCAGAAGCTGGATAATGGGAGTGTCTTTGTTGTAGCCACGGCGATCTCTGTGTGGTCGACTTGGTGCCCAAGCATTGCTCAACAAACTCCAAAAGTGCCTGCCCTTAAGATCCCTTGAGCAGCCATGGTAGCCCCTTTTGGACCCTGGTGCTTACGTGACTTTCTTCTGGGAACCCGGCTCTTCGGGCATCTGACTCGCGTTCAGGCTGTAGGCAAGGACCTTGGATAGCTTCGCAATGCGTGGCCAGTGCCAGCGACCAGCAAACGGAGCATCAGCAATCACCAGGGGGCAAGCATTCTTCGACGAATGCCACCTGCCGTGCCGCATCATCTCATCATCCCTATCTGCGTACTTTCCGAGGAGCAGCATGCAACCTTGCCTCAAAAAGGTCACTGTCGCAGGGGTGAGATCCTGGTAGTACCTTCAGATCCATACTGCTGGACTGACTTCGGCTGACTCGCCTGATGGTGCCCTCTTGCGTCCTGCAAAACGGTACCAACAGCAGTGTTCTGGGATTCCGGCGGGATGGCCGTGTTGGAACCCATCAAGGTGAGACTCCTCTCACCTTTTGCTTTGTCGACCCTTGACGAAGGAAAAACAAAGGCATCTAATCTAAACTTGCCCCGCCTGCCCCAGTACCCCATGCAATCAGCGAGCCGTTGTAGTTGAAGTCCACATTCGTAATGACCTTCCACAACGCAACCACGAGTGGCTGGAATTGGCTGTAACATGGTCTGTTGCAGCCCTCGTGTCTCTGGCAGTGTCTTCTGGATCTAGAGAATTTGTGATTGGGGGAGCAAACGAGCGTTTTGGTAATTAAGACGATAACACACGGTGGCACCTGCCCCGGATGAAGGAAGCACCTGAGGCACAGCGGCTGCCTGTGTTCCTCGGCAATGGACAGAACAGAACTGTTGGGTGAAACTTGTCGGCACATTTTCGCTTGGATTGGAAGCGACTCCAAAGTGTGTGCGTCCCCGTCGCTATCTTTCTGGGGCAACGGCCCAAACGCAGATGAGACCATCTGCTCCACCTGTGCACATGTAGTGGCCTGGCCGCGGTGGCATCCCCGGGAAGGGCGGAATTGCTAAGCTGTGAAGTCCTTCCGGATGCTGCGAACAGGATCACATGATAGAGATTGCTGCATGTGGTGTGTCGTCAACAGCAAGCTCATATAAAAACTCCACTGCAACCTGAGGACAGGATGCGCTCCTCTGGAAGGACACGGAAAGACGACCTTCCTTACATCCTTCCAAGCCCTGCCTGTGGGATCACAGGCCATTGAGATGGCAGTCTGAGTTCAACGCTGAAGCTGAGTTGATGCAGGCACTCTTGATGCCATGTTCTGCCGAGGTGCCCAGTTGTGTGCAATGACCTGATCCTAGCAACACCGGAAGTGCAAGGCACAGCACAAGATTTGGGTCCCAGCAGGCTCCTCGCCGCTTTGGAGCGTGTGCGAGGGAAAGATGTGGATTTTGCCTCAGATGTATCCAGCTCTGCTAGACATTGATCGGTCATGTCGGGCGCTGGTCGCGCCTGGTGTTCCGCCAGCTGCCACCCACAAACTATCACCGCTCGGCGTATATGCCATCTGGTTCACCTGCGCATGTCAGTACTTGTCTCTGCATTGCGTTTGGAGCTAGTACAGATGCAAGCTGCCTCCACGTTAAGACTCTTCGACGAGCCTGGCATACGCCGTGCATCTTCCATCGATTCCGAAGACATGATCTTGTGAATCTTGTTCTAGCGCCCTTGCTTTTAACCAGAACCCCGACCGCAACCTACACCTGAAAGATCCTCAATCACCAAAAGCTGAGCGTCAACGGGCCTAGCCTAGCTTCAGGCAGTTGTCACCCTTCGGAGTCTTCAGGTTCAGAAGGTAGATCTGGTCATTGCCTGCCAATAACGAGGAAAGCTCCACGTAGCCAGTGGCTGATTGCCGCTGGGCTCCCTGCGATTGCTCAGAGCTATGTTTTTGGAGTCAGGCGACCAGCAGAGATGCAGAAAGTCCTGACCAGATTTCCGAAACTCGCAACAGGTCAGGCGGCCAGGGATGAAGAGCCGCCGCAAAACCCCTAAGCCCCAGAAGCCAAAGCCCGTGCAGCTTGCAAGGTCCCGCATATTTGGGGCCGTCTTTTTCAGGTCCACGTCGAACACGGAGCTACCTTAGTGCGGTTTGGTTCAGGAGGCTGCACTTGATGCCACCAAGCAGCAGAGGTGACGCCCTTAGCGCTAGTCCGCTAGCCTTTTTGCTGAAGTTCTGATTCTGACGACAAGCAGTACGAGACGTGTGCGGCAACGGTCCAGTCAGAATGCAAGCATGCTGTGCAGCAGTCCCCGTGCTGCATCTCACCAAGCAGTGAGACTTGCATGGTGGCATGCTCGGATCTGCTGAGCGAAGGGCTTGAGGATCTGGTGTCGAAGATCTTGAACCTCAGTTCCGTTGTGGGGAAAGACGAAAGACGCTTAGGAGCCGCAAGTATGGTTCTCGTATTCTCCGGTAGCCCGAGGACCGTTCTTGCCATTCCAGGCAACGGCGGCAGCTATGCGGGGGTCGTTGGGATCCGTGCGGATGCTCATCCACCTCGGAAAACGGCAAACCGGCGATGCACACTGTGTGCCCTGACCTCACCCCGACAACGACTGCAACGGCAGGTTTCATCGGCGCAAAGAAGCATCAGACATCGCTTAAAGGTTCTTAACCTACCAGTATCAGCCGGGGCCGGGCGCCTGCATGAAGCGTGAACTAACGCCGACAGCAAGCCGAACAGCCAAAGTCCTAAAGGTGGCTTCTGAATTCTCCGGGCGCCCGAGCTCTCCCGGCCAGCTCCTCTCCTCCTCGCCTGGCGATGCGAAGCCGAAGGCTTGGGGAGTCGGGAGCCTATGCCGGGACCCCCTCGGAGAGACCCTTCGCTTTCGCTCAGAATTTCGCTTCGGAGTTTCGGCCTCTCTCGACGTCCTGCAGCCGGATGCCCGGGCCTCAACTCTGCTCCAAAAACCGCATGCATCCGATCTTGTGGGAAATCCTCGGAAGCCGGCCGTCCTTTGCGGCGACTAGGAGCTTATCACCTTCGGACGCAGGTTTTTGGATCAGACCCCAGACACCGCTGCTCGCCGCTGCTCGCCTGCCCAGTCCATGGCATAGAGGCTGGAACGCTTGAAGCCAGCGACATGGTCCTTCTTCACCTGGGCGCACGCAACACACACACTCGCAAGTGAGACCAAAACAAGCTTAATCCAGCATGAGGCCCCAGCTTCGTTCTTCACCTCGGCTGTCATTGCAGCTGCTCAGCGAGAATCCGGAGCACAAGCACATCAGGATGCTGGCTCTGCAACTCCTCCTTTTTGTTCAACCGATGCTTCACGGTTGCTCGCAACCATGAAACAGAGCAACGCATGGCCCGGCACCCAGGCCGTTGGCTCCAAAGTGCGGGTTGCCTGCCAAGGCTTTTGTGCTCACACCGAGTCATAACTTCTTCTGATACACGAGATAATCCGTGCTAGGCTGTCCTCAATTGTACTGCAACGATGCAGCTGTAGCCGAAGTACTCCTAACTTACCCGCTCCTGGCTCCCGCAGCACGTGTAATGCGGTGGAATGCCAGGACGGAGCCTCCCCAGAAGAGCATGACGTCTCCGGGGCCGCAGACGGCGATGCTGACCCCACGACTGGCCAGCCACTCGGCATGCTCCTGCACATCAGCGGCCGTTTCACCAAGCTTCCTCTCAAGCCCAGTTGCCCTCGCGTGCTGTAGACTCTGAGTCAGGGAGATTTGAAACACCTCAGCTGGTGCTCCTGCTCTATGGGCTGATCCACGTGCAAGGCAACCTGACGGGCGGGCTCGCAAAATTACCTTACGCTGCATTCCTCTTAAGCTGCATTCCTTGATATTCCTTTCAGCCCTTGGTGCAAAGCCCTCCAGACTCCACAACCGAGACTAACCGAGACGCGAGCTCCGCTTAGCCCTGCGACCTCCCCGTAGGCTTGGTATGGCTTGGTAGCCTAAGCCTACCTTCGTACCTGAGTCTGGAGCCTGTTGGCTCTATCTTAACATACTATCATACACGAAAATATGACACTAGAATATACTATCACCCACCCTAAATCGACGCCCCTCTTGGAAGAGCAGACGGGCGCCGCATCCCGCAGCCTCGGAGTCGGCCGACGGCCCACGAAATCCTCACTCGCGGACAGACACGGTTTAGGGTTTAGGGTTTAGGGTCTTTAGTCTTCAGGGTTTAGGGTTTAGGGCTTTTAGGGTTTATAGGGTTTAGGGTTTATAGGGTTTAGGGTTTAGAGGGCTTGGAGGGTTTAGAGGGTTTAGAGGGTTTATAGGGTTTACAGGGTTTAGGGTTTATAGGGTTTATAGGGTTTATAGGGTTTATAGGGTTTAGGGTGTAGGGGTTTAGCAGATCGGGCGAGCGAGAAAAACACCGACAAGATGGGTAGTTGGGTAGATAGGTATATAGGTATAGATAATTATAGATAGGTAGGACCAGAGCGAGAGAGAGAGAGAGAGACAAAAACATCAGCATGCGTATGCGTGTGTAGGATATAGTTTTCGATTTTTTAAGTTTCTCATATGCACATATACATACGTGTATGAAAATATATATGTTACATAGATTGACCGTATATGATATATATATATATATACGTACAATGTTTACAGTATATGCACAGACATTACATCGCAGAGATTTGTAATATGTGAGCGCTTTCGTACATCTCCATACCCTGTGCACTGCTGCAACGTTGCTAGCCCCCAGCATCACATTGACATCCCAAGCTGACACAATTCATTTGAGCTTGCTTTGTTTTAGGTAAGGCAGAAATATTCCCCGTGGATTAGTTGCGCACACCTGCACTACTTTCAGTTCTTGTGCCTCGTTGTGTTGTGTACACTGCCTGGCCCTACTGATGCAAGAACATTGCATCTTGGGGCATGAACATGTTTCAGCATACGGCACGCGGTCTGCTAGGTGTCCCCGCAGTTTACAGACAAATGCAAAGGCAAGAGTGTAAGGAACGTAAAAGGACATAAATGACATGAAGATGCTTGAGGTCACCTAAACATCGTCTCTCGCCTGCTTGCTTGCTTGCTTGCACGGCGCTTGGGCACAAGAGTTGACCCCTGCCCATCGTCTCTCTCTCTGGGGTATTGTGCGTTGCGTCGAGCGGCTCGTGACCCACGGTTTCACCTCGTCGCCGCACGTGGCATCAACGCCGAAGATCTGGAGCAAGGCGGCACTTGACGCTGCGAAGTGGGCTTCGGACTCAGTTTGCCGTGATCGCAGCCTTTCGTAAAGGTTGGCTTCTCACTGTATGCCGGAGACTCCAGTTCTTGGGATCAATAGTTGCTTGATGCAAGCATGCATGAGGCCTTGATGCCATGCACGACATGGCACATTTGGACCATGGGATCCAGGTCCTGAGGCATTGCGGCATAGCGACTGCTTGAGCATACCCAAGATGCACTATGGAAGCCAGAATCATGGCTTTTGCTTGCGCTTGCACTTTCGGCACAACACCAGCCCATCCCACCCGAGCGCTCCATGTGGACGTGAGAGGCTGAACCTCCGTCTCCAGCAAAGACCTGCGACAAAACTGAAGAACTATGCTCAGCAGGATCATCGGAAGATGATCGCAGTGCAAGCTGTGCTGGCGCGCATACTGAGGCTGGCTCGACACATGGCTTCAGCAAAAGTAATCGACTTTGGCACGTGCTGTCGTCAAAATAAGTCAACAAACTCAAACAGGCATGCTTTGTCGTACGGCGCACAAACCACCTGGCGCCAAAACTACGGTACTCTTGGCAAGGAGTCCTGAGGCAGAGCATCGTTCATGCGAAAGCCATCCATCAGCCTGTGATCGTGGAGGCGAGGTCCGGACAAACAGGGTTTATGGCTCCTTTGTGCCTGATCGCGTCTTCACTGCTTGGATTCAATATGATTCAATGCCTCCATCCACCCCGCAGCCTCAAACGTCTGCCCGCACCTCTACCAAGACCCTCGGTAGGATCTAGAATGGGTTGCCATAACATACGTATTACTCGTCCGGGGTATCAGATTGTGTTAGAGTTAGAGTTAGAGGGTCCAACTTTCTGCATCCTGGATGCAGACGGGTCTGGGGAAGCTTGGAAGTTTCGAGATCGGACAAGCACACGAACGGTACTACGAGCAAGTGATGATGGCACGCGTACCTCCGACAACTCAACGGCTAGGGTGAATGCTGGACTTGGTCGTTGGTTTCTGCTGCATAGCGGCGTAGCATTTTGGGGGCGCCACCGGCTGCCAGAAAACTTCTCAACAATCGCAAACGCGCGGAGATTCACAGAGTCGCAAACCGCAGTGCCAGATCAATTGCAACCTCTCCTCGCTCCGAGAAGCTCTGACACCTTGGGCAGCAACTCTGCCGCCGCTTTCTCGGAGGCGTCATCTGCGAGTCGGGTGAGCAGCTCGGTGGAGGCCTCGCAGCGCAGGAGGGGAGCAAGGGGGGGCTTCCGGCTTTGTTGTCCAGCGGCCATGGAGTGGCCTCTCCCCTCTCCCGCAAAATCTCCCCGCTCCACCCTTTCCGATGAACTGTGTTCTATTCTTTCTGCTTGAATATGTGTTGAAGGCCTCGAACAGCACCTGCGACATTAGACCTTTCCCCAGCCACCTCTTTGGTCCATTTGTTTGCGGCTGCCAGAACACAGCAGAGGCTTGCGTACAGAGAGCACGCCCTCGCTTTCTGGCCGGGAACAGTGAAAGCCTATCACTCCCTCGGCCAACGTGCCGCATCTTTCTGCCCATGCGACTACAGTGCCATGGTGGTTGCACACCATGTAAATGCTCCCTTGCCACCGAGGCAAATCTGCAGAAAATCCGGAATTGAAGCCTTCGATTCTTCGTGTCGAGCTCAAGTTCGATAAGATTGCCTTATGTCAACATGATAGTACATGCTCCACGCTCCTACTGACGTCCTTTGCTGCAGGCGTCTGCAATACGGGTAGCAGCGACGGGACACCATGTAAAGCTCTGCAAGACACGGCAGCCATCATCATATCCCACACATATAAGGGCTGGGATTGGACATGAAGCCAGGCAGTTGCTCTTGCCACGAACAGCCGAACATTGAGAAAGGAGAACAGCCAAGCATGGCACTCCTAGCAGCAAGGCTTTCCCCCGGCTTGGCCTCTCGGATGTAGAGCGGCTCCTCCAGCACTGGCTGCGCGACCTCCAAGCGAACTGGGAGCTCGGCCGCAAGCAGCTCCTCGACCCGTTCCAGTGTGGCGTTCAGCACGGCCTCGCCATTGATGGTAACCTGGAGATGAGAGGTGAGGAGAGGTGAGGAGAGGTGCTGAATACATAAACGTTGACTGGGAGCAGTTTACTTTTAACCATGGCTAGGTCTACTCGCGCTATCGTTGCCAGTACCTTCGACACAAAGTGCCGGGGGGGAACCTCGTTAGGCCGAGAGTCGATGATGTCGCCAACCTTGATACCTGCCCTATCGGCCACGCCATTTTTCCCCACGGCCTTGATGACAGCTCCCCTTGACCAACGCCGCGACATATACTGCATGTTGAAGGGCTGCTCTCCCAGGTCAACCACTCGACCATCAGCCACTCGCGTTACTCGAGTCAGGTCAACGGCACCAGTTCCTCCCAAAGGACATACCTGCAGCAGCTCCTCGTACGTCAACTGCGCGGATTCGAGCTCTGCGCCGAAAACGTCCGGCAGGGAAGATCCCATCAGGCAGGGGAACCTCAGTGCAGGTAGGCTGGGAAAAAACCAAGGGCCAAGGCCCTCTGCATCAAAGCCGCAAGTCCTGTACCATCACAGTGCTTGGCAAGTCCAAGAGTTCGGCTCCTCCTGGAAGAACGACCTTTCAATCGGCAGCAAGACGTCAACTCTTAGCCCCGTGCTCAGACCTAAAAAGGAACCCCCCCCCCAAAAAAAAAAACTGACTCGACTGTCTTCGCCGATTCGCCGAGGAGCCGGGCCCCGGCCTTCGCTGAGCTGCAAGGCCACCTCGCCCAGGCGCTGGGCATCGAAGAGGACGTAGCCGGGGCCTGCCATGGGAGCCATCGGCTTGGGGTATATTATACTGAATTATACTACAATTATAATAAGCAACCCCCAAAACCCTATTCTAATTATTAAGGTTAGAGATGGTCTGAGGCTTCTGACAGGTTCTGTGCAAGGCCGTTTATTAAGGTCTGCCGCGCATTTCTCCGACGTCCAAAACCAGCCTGGCCTTTCAGAGGCCAAGCCCCGAGGCTGCTACTGATGACCCGGGGCCAGCTTGGTGCCGTCATGCCTCACAGCATCCGGACACTCCGGCTGTGGCACTGTCTCGTTCGGGGCTGAGGGATCTAAGAAAGTCAAACAGAGATCAACAACAAGTCAAACGTCTGGGATCAAAGACAAATCAGCATAGGTATCAAGACAAAGTCAAAACATCGGAGGTGTACTGAAACTTACCAACTTTATCAACTTTCGAATCAAAACAAGATCAAACAGAGATCAAAACAAGTCAAACAAGGATAAGACTGTCTGCTTTCCAACCAGCCTAGCGGCACTGTGGAGTTTTCTTGGTGGGGGGGCTTCGGGAAGAGAGACACGGTGCCAGGGGCAGGGTGGTTGGATCGCAGTAGTACTGGCCGTAGCAGTACGCGTATTCCACAGCGACAGCAACAATAACGCAAACAGGTAATAGGAACTGCAAAGGAAAACACACTATAAGACACTAATCAAAATAAAAATGATAATCAGAATCATGATAGAGATTGTAGTCATCATCATCATCATCAGCATCATCATCACCATCAAGCCATAGTAATAGCGACAGTGGCCATACACATCGTAGCAATAATGAACATGATTCGTTGTTGCTGTGATGATTGGAAGAATACTACAGTACGGGCGAGAGTAACAGTAACAGGATCAGTAAACGAGCAATTGAGCCACTCTAGCCGAACACTGAAATCTCTAGTTTGACATGACTAGGAGCCGTTCTGAATTAAATATGGCCCAAGACTGTAGTTTACAGCATTTCAGAGTTGAGATGTTTTTGTTGATACCTATTGGACTATTGCTTTGATGCCAATCCCTCGACGCGTTCGGGGCAGCAGGGTTTGATAATAGGACCTCTATTGCCAGTGCATCAGGGTGCGAATTCCTATCAAGAAGCACGCGGCCCTTCTCCACAGAATGCCGTCCTAGGCGCTGAAGTCTGTCGCAGGCTCCCGTGCTGGACACAGAGACGCGAAGAGCTCTGAGTCTGACATGGTCAAGGACACCTCGGCTTCAGCATCCTCCCACCTTGGCAGCCAAGACTTGGCTTCAACATCAGCGTGTTGGAATATGTTGAAATTTTCCGTGTGCTGCGCTTTGCGCTTGCCAGTCAAACCATAAACCGCACCAAGCTGCTTGCCCTCATCCGTAGCCTGAAGCCGCACCGGCTTCCAGTCGTCTGTATTGTCGTCGCCCACCTGCCCGTCAGGGGAGCCAGGACTGTATGCGCTTTATTAAACTTTCCGTTTCGTTGAGAGCAGCTGGGTCCTGACAAGGCGAGCCTCACCCACGAGCACATCGGAGTCCCTTCCAGAAGCTCCACGCTCCAGCAGGATCACTTTTAGCTTGAGAGAAGCCTCGCAGTGCAGTCTGCTCCCCCCTTCTTCGATGGCCTTCCATCTCTCCTACCATGTCTTCGACATGCCTGGAGAAACCCCTTGCTGGGATGAAACGGAACAAGCAATGCATGTCGCAATCTTCACCGACTTTCGTAGCATGCCAGCAGGTGGCATCATCGAGCACCAGCAGAGGGGCCGCCCTCGCAGCAGTCCGACGCCGAAGGCCCAAGGCACATCGCGAGCGCCGAAGCGGAAGACCAAGGCATGCGGCAGCGAACGCGCTTTGGATGCCAGGCTTCCAAGGCGTCCAGGCCTCTCGCCTGTCTGCCTGGGTTGAAACGTGTACACAGAGCGGCTGCTTGCGCCCGGCTATTTGCCAAAATGCCAAGATGCATGTCTTCGGGCCCTTGGCCCTTGTTGGAGATGCAGAGAGGCACTGCCCCATCCAGCAAACAGGCGTGACGGGGTACTCAGCTCCATGGCGATGGCACGAAAGGTGGTGCGGCATTCGGGGAAAGTTGCAAACAATGTCAGACGAGAACTGAGTTGTTTGGGGAAACTACCGTCGGGTTTAGGGTTGGTGTTGACGGGAAGAGCCAATTTTTGGATATCTATCCACCTTCATGTTCCTTCCTGCTGGCTAGATGTAGAAATTCGCTTCGGTCCTGCGCGGATGAGCCCCGGATGCTCAAGGAACATAATTACGCTGAAACATGCTGAGGCCAAAGCCTCTTCTCGATCTCCTTCACCTCGGGGTATCTTCTAGATTTTGGCCAGTGCAAGCTCGTGGTCTTCTGCTCGGTGCTTGCGCGCAATCAACCATCCATCCGTCAGTCATCATCCGTCCATCCGGGATCCTAGTCACTAGAGGGGGATACCGCAGCAACAGCGGCGCACGAGTTTGCACCCGCGACTCATAGCCACAGGGCCGCTCGAAGGTGCTGAGTCTGCGAGAGGCAGTCTCGATAGATGACTGTCACCGAAAGCCTTTCTCTCGAATTGATCGGAATTTTGCGGGCCACCCTGGTCGGGGTTCAACACAACGACTGCGACAGGCTTCACCGTTTCTTTACCTTTTCAGCTCGCATGTTCTACTATAGCCTAATTCGACAGCTGGAATGTCAAAATGTTCATCCACATCCGTCGCTTAGTTCTCCCGATTCGAGAGACTACGACTACCACGGTTTGCCGGCTGTCCGATTTTCGAGTCATGAGTCACAGCGATGCGAGTGTCTTGCGTAGGTTGTCCTTGCCTTACTCACCATCTCCTTGTCATCCTCATCATCAGCGTACATCGTCGTCAGTACCATTGCCATCGCCACGATCACCGTCGTCCTTTTCAACCTCCTCCTCCTCCTCAGTATTCATCGTATTCGTCGTCCTCATCCTCATCCTCATTCTCGCCCTCCTCATCATCACCATCGTCATGATCAGGATATGCATACCCTGTCAACAAGACGCCGGTTCGCACATTAAAAAAGGCTACTGCACGGAGTTTCCAGGTTTCGTAGTCGCAGCACATGCGGGTTGTGAGCGACAACTTTGCAAGGTTTCGCAGCTCTTGTTGTGGCATGGTGCGCATTTCTGACCAAAATCGTGTTCCTGCCGCAGATTCCCCGGGTCCTGTTGTGCGCAGTGAGTAGTTTGAGCAAAATCGCGTTTCCGCCAAACCCTCGTGGTGCAGGCGGCTCTGCACTCGTCCGCGACGCCCTCGTTTGGTTCTCGAAGGCTCCTTGGCCCTTGCATTCGTCCGCGCGCCCTCACCTGCTGCCGGCTGCTCGAAGGCGCAAAGCCAAGGCACAACCTCGCTTTTGGATGATGACCCCATATACTCTACCTGCATGTGCCTCCGCTTTGATTGCAGACTTGCTGTGCTGGAGCAGGCAGACCGTACATGCACAAAAAGGGATCACGTCGCGGCCAGCACCAGAAATTTTGTGGCAGGGGGATGGAGATTGACAGATTGGAGTATTTGCACAGAAGTGTTTGAGTGGCGAGATTTACATTAAGACTCTGGAGAAGAGGCACGCAATCCGTCGTGATCCTTACGAAATGCGTGAACCCCACCGTGAATCAACCACCCACATCGATGCATGAAGGTAGCTCAATGAGCACCCGATGAAGTACTTGCTGCTTTATGTCTCGGCTTCTCTTTCGCGCTAGGGCGGCCCGCGGACGGCTTGATTGTTTGGGGTTAGTCTGCGTCGGGACTGCCTTAGGGGCATGCAGTGTTGATCTCTGGTTCCTGAGGCAAGCCTGAGCTCAGCACCATCCCGATCCCAGATGCCGAAGTCCTTTTCCATACGAGCATCCTCAAAGCAATCTGCGAAGCTGTTCATGGTTTGTCCCTTTAGTGGCGCTTCTCGACCGCCAGAGTTCAGACTGCTCTAGAAGGGTGACGCTAGCGGCTAGCTCTGTCCTTGTACCTTCAAGCAGCTACTGCGAGGAAGAGCAGGACTACGACTATTCTGCCGCCACTGCTGGTACTATCACCATCATCACCACCACGATGATACGACCACGATACTATCACCACTGCGACTACGAAGACCACGTGCAGATCGGCAGCCTCCTGATGCCACAAACACTTAATCCCAACAACCCGAAACATAACGGACAGAGACTACGGTACTTATGCTTGCACTCGTTGCTGCTAACGAGCGCGAAAGAAGCGCCACTGCCTGCTCGGCGTAGTCCGGAAGGATCCAGGGGTCCGTGAGCTCGCCTCATGTTTCGATCTGCAAGGACTTCCACCTTTCACGGCCGAGGGCTGAAGCTGTGCCCCGGGCCTAGTTGCAAGACCTCGTCGTCGTATTCGATCTCCATGGGCTCTTGTGTGACGTCGAGCGCATCCGCCTCCACCAGTAGGGGAACTGGGGCTCCGTCCATGGTTAAGGCGCCAATTGTCAGCTCAGCCCGCAAGTGGCCATTTGGACCGTCCAGGAAAGAATCACCCAGCTCTACCGGCCGCTCCGCGGCTGGGTTCAGCTCAGGCATGAGCTCATCCGGAGCTGGCTCTCCGGTGGCTGCCGCTTCTCCTTCTCCCTGTTCTGCGGGCTCCGCGGGCTCGGGCGGCTCCACGCCAGCCTCTCCATCCTTTCCTTCAGCAGGGACCTCCTCCTCCTCCGACTCCGGCTCCAAGTCGACGCTGGAAGCCGCGGTCATCGCAGCATGGTGTGCCGGAGCGCTTCTTGGGTTTGACTGAAGACCTTTGTGAATGGGGCTGGCTGAAGATTACGACAAGCACTGCAGAGATGTGGTCCAACTAATCTCATGTTGCTCCTTGACTCCACTGCTTCGAGTACGGCTCTGCATCGTTTCACGGACCGCCTCTGTCTAGAAGGTTTGCACAGTTTTGGCTGAGTGGCTATGACCTGCAGTCTGCCACGTATGGCCTCTCGATCTACTGGTGACGCAGGGAAACTAGCTTTTCCTTGCATGCCTTGTAGGAGGTTTTAACATCGAGTTACAGGGCTGCAGTGCAGTGCTCGTGCGGGCGGTGGTGGGAGGTTTTCACTTAGCAAGAATCAATACTTGTCGGAGCAATAAAAGCTCATGGACGGGCGAGCTCGTTAAGTAGACACAGATATGTTGCGCAAGCACAGCGGAACTCGACATGACTGATGACGATTTGAACCGATGCTCTCAACTTATGGAGTCTATACTCTGACACCTGAAGCAGCATCCTCACGTGAGCAGTTCGGAGCACTTCGGAAAGCATGAGATGAATTTTGGCTCAAAGTGAGGAAACCGATCCGGCGAAGGAGTGAGACATCATTAGCATCATTAGCACGAGGAACGGAGGAACCTTAGCGAACGACGAGAGTCAACTTGCAGCCTGGACGGCGCTTATGGCATGCTTGCTTGCGATAGAAATGCCGCAGATCTCACGGTGCTTGGGGAAACAGAAGCCACATGCAGCGCAACGGTCCTAACCAGCGTAAGCTGGGGGCCGCAGTTGACCCCGCTGCTACAAGCTGACTGACAGTCCGCCGAACGATGGGGGTCCTGGAAGCTGGTGCAGTGACTGTGGAGGCGTCATGACATGCAGAACTCGCTGCTTTGAAATTAGGCACGATCCTGGCATGTTTCTGGCAGGAGCCGCGTAAAAAGCCGGCACCGGCATTGACGGCGCCGTAGCTGGGGATGTGGCCCTGGCGTTTTCAAGCGCTTGGAAGGCCTTCGAAAGATCACAGCTGGGGCACCTGGATCTTGGCGTGATGAACCGCACCGGCACAGGAAAGACTCCTCACGGCCGGAGTTGCAGCTCTTGGAAAGCTCTTCCGACATTGCCGTGCTTTCGTTGCTAGTGATGACCTACAGTAGAATACTCCCAACAAGGCAAGCTCCCTGAGCTGCTCTGAGCACAAGTGCCAGCTCCAATTTCCTGCCGGAAGCCCAGGCTTTGCACATAGGCCATCCTCGCAAGCACGGTTACAGCTGACTCTGTGAAGTTCCGTCTCAATCCCCCAATTGTGCTAAATTGAACTTTCAGCTGCTGCTGCACTGTGGGCACTTCGCAAGATAATCCTGTGCGGCCAAGATACTGAAGATGAGCATGCAAAGATAACCGTTCCAATAGTGGAGACAAACACAATTCCAACCTTTCTCACGGCGTGATGTTGAATGCGGACCTTGCTGCCAGCGAAGAAACCAAGAGCGATGACGATGATGATGATCGTGCCACTGCTGCTGCTGCTGCTGCCGCTGCTGCCGCTGCTGCCGCTGCTGCCGCTGCCGCTGCCGCTGCCGCTGCCGCTGCTGCTGCTGCTGCTGCTGCTGCTGCTGCTGCTGCTGCTGCTGCTGCTGCTG
>CAJNDV010027557.1:85591-106957 GCA_905221635.1 Symbiodinium sp. CCMP2456 | reverse complement strand
AACCTTTCTCACGGCGTGATGTTGAATGCGGACCTTGCTGCCAGCGAAGAAACCAAGAGCGATGACGATGATGATGATCGTGCCACTGCTGCTGCTGCTGCTGCCGCTGCTGCCGCTGCTGCCGCTGCTGCCGCTGCCGCTGCCGCTGCCGCTGCCGCTGCTGCTGCTGCTGCTGCTGCTGCTGCTGCTGCTGCTGCTGCTGCTGCTGCTGCTGCTAGAAGGGTGGAGTGGGTGGCGTTTGCGGGGGCGGTCGTGGTGATCCTGCTGATGACGACGATGATGATGACAGTCATGGCGACGACGACGACGATGATGCTGACCATGATCATGATCATGGTCAGTATGACGATGATGACGATGATGATGGTGGTGGTGGTGAAGATGGTGGAGATGATGATGATGATGATGATGATGATGATGACGATTGACCGGTTTCTCTCATGACACCAAGTTGTATCACTTGCGACAAGCACACTTGAGCATGTCCCGCACCTGGCTGCGAGGAGTTGCAAAGATTGGCTGGCCTGAACAACCGACATGCAAGAGTTTGCTGAGGGCAGCTGCTGATAATTCAAGGTTGGTTTGATTCTGGGACTCCTGTGCCTGCTCTGCTGCCCAGAGATGCCCAGAGTATACATTCCTGCAGTCTGATACCTTCAGATCCGAAGCTCGAGATCTCTCGAAATTCACAATATGCGAACAGGGAAAACCAACACCCATAAGCTGATCTATGATCTATCCTAATCGTGAGTTCATGAGCCCTCAGACGCAGACTCGGATAGCCCCAGCTCTTGCCTGCAGGACGTTGTGCAAGCAGTGACCGCAGCGGCTGCGCTTCCGTGCCCTTGGGCCGTGAGCGGGCCCTGGCGCGCGAGACCGGAGATGGACAGTCGAAGGGCAAAACCACAAACTCTGCTCTTCAATTCACGGGGGTGCAGGTTAATCAACCTTTAAGAGCCTCGCCCGAGGAATGTCCTCTTTATAAGGGTGCCGTACTATTGTGGGGATCTGAAAAGGGATCCCGATTTGGAGAATACCCCCCCCGCATTTCTTGAGGAGAGCCTGCGAGGCGAGCTTGGAGAGCCTTCGCCCTCCTGGGAAGACTTACGGCTACAAATCTCCCCTTGCACTCTTTGCCGGGTGCCGGGCGAGACCCCTCTCTGCGCAGAGGTTCCGCAAACGCGTGTTCTCTGCCCGGAGCCTGTATAAGGGAGAGAGACATCTGCGCGAATACACTGACTGTGGATGCATTTGGGTTCTCCGCATGCTGCGTCAGACTAGGCAACCATCGATCGAATGTGCCTATCAAGTGTGGCGGCATTCTCCTTGGCAAGCTGACGGACCTTGCAAACAAAGCACAGGCTGCTGCTTCAGGTGGGTTGGGCTTAAGTCAGTCGTCAAAGCTTAGCTACTTAGGAATGCCATGGGCTGCTTTGTTCCGAGAATCGGGATCATAAGAATCCTTCCTGGGCCTGCTCAGCGTTTAGAAACACACCGGGCGACCATGATCAAACTTGGTAACTACCTTTGCGTGAGGTAAGATTGGAAACACCTGCTGCATTCTGTGGCAAACAGCTTAACACAGGAGATGGAAACGCTTCAGCATCGTCTCCACAAGTGTTGGCTTTCATGTTTTGCGAGAGCTATCCCGGGCGGCCGCCTGCGATGGATTTGGCGGCAGTGCCTGGCAGTGGAACTGCAAAGACACACACACACACACACTCGAAGCATCAAAGAAGCTGCGAAAACGCGATGACCTGGAAATCTCCCCACATCTTCTACCCACTTGATCTGTGGTCGAGTCTGCAAATGAACAGCTCAGATGACGTAGTCGTAGTGGATCGAAAGCAGACACGTCCACCTCGACTCCAAAAGACGTATCGGCGCTGGAAGACCTGACAACAGCGTGGCCGCGTGACCGGAACTTTCTTGCAACAGACTGCGACAATGCAGCGGTGTCGCCAGTAATTATGTTGTCATGCTATGCCACTGTGAATGGACAAGCTTGAACAAGGCGGATAGCATCATGGCGTGGCAGTGGTGGTTGCGGCGACGGTGACGGCGGCGGCATTGCATGTTTTTCAACCCGGTGGAATGGCAGTGGACTTTTAAGTTGCAAGGCGATCGGTGCATTGCGAGCCGGTGAGCCTGATGCCAAACTGCGGCCACCTTTTCGTTCGCATCAGGACTTCCCCGGGCATAGTCGATACATAATCGGGAAGCAAAACCTGGCTAAACCTGCTTGTAGCACGCAAGAACCCCGAACAGGATCTCGAAGCGCCTGCGTCCCGGCAGTGCCGACATGCTTGAGGTGTTGGAGGCACGCGCGGTTGCAGCTCCCTGTCGTACAAGGCGCTCAGAGGGTCACTGGCTCCCTTTCTGCTCTTGCCAGCCTTGGGGGTGGTAGGACCGGACTGCCTGCAACCAGTGAGAGAGGGAAATGCTGGAGGAGAAGGCGAAGGCTAAGGGCTGGGCAAGGGGTCTTGCATCGCGTCCGAGGTCTCGAGCTTCAACTCTCGTTGGAGGTCGTCTACCTGGCAACTTGCACAGCAGCGTCACGTCGCCCATCCTGCATGGCTTCCGAGTGTGCAGAGCACGAAGGCCCTTTGCTCCGACCACGCTGTTGCGCCAGGAGTGCTGTGCAGAGGCGGCATTTCGCCATCAGCGTGGCGAAGCTATGTACAGAAGGTGAGGTCTGCACTTGCTCACCCCCAGCAGTCCATGTCACAGGCGTCTTTCGGCATGTGACCAGCAGTCAGCTCACTGCGAGCACTTCAGACCTGGCACTGACAGGGCTGGCTGTGACAGCCGGGCTGTAGCATGCACCTCGTCTTTCCATGTTTCGAAGAAGCTTTTGGCCAAGGCTTCAGTCTCCTTGGAACTAATCGATTCGCGTCACGGAAGCTCTCAACAATAGTGTCCTTCTCCGGGATGATCCGGATGTTCTTCGCGCCCGTGGCCATTCCCGTGAGATTTAAGGCGTCCTGCCGGGCGAAGTCTCTTGCACACACAGCCCAGCACAGAAGCACCGAGAAGCAAGGCTTGGAAACTGCCTGAACCTGCTTCTGAACATCCTGGCCGCAGACCTGCAGCCCACGAACGGTCACACAGCTATATGACAGACAAGTCACGGGCGCCTGGATGCCCGTCATCTCCTGGCCCTTGCATTTTGAGGCCAACTTCGGCTCTTTGGCCCAAGCAAAAAACGTCTTCAGCTGCTCTTCCTGAAAGCCATTGCATCTGATCTCATTGCGTCAGCGTCTGGATTCTGGGGTCCTGCAGCACCATTGACCTTGCCCGGCAGATCGCCCACTTCGCTGTCGCCTTCGAAAGGAAAGCCTGCCAAGTACAATGCAGCCGACACAACTGTGACGAGCTCGCCTGCCTCGACGAGGGTCTCTGAATCCGGCAGAAAAACAACGAAACAGGTCTCCTTCCGAGGGCTACTCTCGTCTGGCTTCAACCGCTATGAGATATCCCGAGAGTCATTGCCACTCCTTTGTCGGCCATGGCCGGCTGCCCAAAGTAATGGGCACCACACCTCTGAGGCCGTGCTGTTGCTTGAGGCAGACTATCCGAGTGGCTGAGTAGCTTCGATTGGTGATTTGAACAAGCCCAACCCAGTGGCCATCCGTGAACCCTAGCTATAACTCCAAACCGTAAACTTAAAAACCAAAAGCCCTAGACCTAAAGACATGGTGCTCGTTGCCGACATACTCCAAATCCCTAAACTCCAAAATCGTAACCCGACGCCCTAAACACCGAAACCTGCAACCCTGAAGCCCCAAACTTGCTGTGGCGCTTGCGTCAAACGGGTGCTCGAATCACGTGTGCTTGATGCTCCAATCGGGGCCAGTGCTGGTTTTGGTGGCTTTACACTCAAAGAACAGATTCCCTGTGATTCATAGCTCAGAAGATTCGGGGAAGGCCCCGTCCTGGTAAGAGGTTGTCGTTTCATGGAGGCTGGTTAAGAACCCTCAAGCCGTCTGAACTTGAAAGCTGACTCCGCAAACCAGAGAGACCACGGAGATGCTGCAAGGGCACGCTCGTTCTCGAGCTCCTGTTCAGCAGGCTGCACGGGTGAGGGAGAGGGGCGTTGTGAAATGGGTACGTTGGGATGTCGGCTGCAGCCTCTCAAACATAGATGCTGAACAAAGAACAACCCGGCGCCACTGAGATTGGCAAGCTCTTGATAGTCTTGAAGATGACCAACAGCAATACTTCCAGAAGCTTCGTCAGCCATCCCACTGAATCAACAGAGGAAAGAGACTCCAGAGCCCCTCCTCGGGGGTCACCACTGCAGCACAGGCCTCGAGCCGGAGGAGGCTGCTCGCCTCCTGGGCTCACCAAGTATGCTGAATGGAGGCAAGTCAGAAGTGAGAAGACGATGCGCTGGGATGAGTCCAGGTGTCGTCCTGATTCAAGAGCCCCCAGTTAGGCTTGTCTTCGTTCTTGTTGAAGTCCTGCAGCTTCTGTTTCAGTGGCCCTGCTTCGCCCAGGTGCTATGCTGAGAGCGCGGCATACACCATCCACCACTTGTTGTTCCAGGGTTTCAGTCCAGCCCGCGCCATTTGGCCGCGCAGAGAAAAATAGTTAAAGTCAAAGCAAGCGAATTGCATGTTTTGGCTGCTTTCGATGATTGGCTCTGTCCCACAGTACAGCGAGAGTTTGCAGTCCTTAGCTGTGACGATGCAGATGACATGGCACGTTGACAGGAACCTTCTGGCTACTGTACACAGGCCCATCGACTCAGTCACGCCGCTTGACAATCTCTGCAGCGATACTGTTGACCTTTCAAAAATGCAAGCAGTTGCAGGACGCTAGAAGTAAACTCTTTAAACCTCAGGCGTGGTGAAACGATGTCGCGGCAAAGAACAGTGACAGGTGACTCAGGCTCCAGCAGGCAATCACAAAGCCTAAGAAACAAAAGAAGGTGACAGTGCAACTTTCAAGCTGAGGTCTGCGGTGGAAACATCTAGTGCAGAGAAGCCACTGCAGCTGGTGCAGTTGCGGATGAAGACACTCGTCTCCACCGGGCCGATGAAGACTCGGCCTAGAAGCAGAGGTCGTGGTGTTGAGAAAGCGTCACTGCCCTTCTCGCCATGACGCTGGACCCGAGAGTATGCATGACAGCCCTTCTCGCCTTTGTCACAGTTGATGTGGAGAGTTTGCTTGAATGGCTTGCGATTCAAACCTCCTCTGCAGCTAAACCGTTCCTGGGTGCCCCGATATAGGTCGCAGCAGCGAAAGCTGAGGTTGGGGCAGTTGTGGCAATCGTCAACAAAGCTCGTGGCAATTGTGTCCTGGTGCTGCTGACATTGACGAAGCAGGCTCGCCAGCAACATGAGGCCAAAGCTACTCTCCAATTGTTCCATGCTAAAGTAGCGAAGGAGCAAGAAGAAAGATGTCACAGTTCTTGCCTTAGCTGCAGACACATTCAAAAACCCATCTAACCATGCCCCCGACCAGGGCCATATGAAGTCCAATCCAGAGTGTACAGGCCACGTCGTCTCTCATCTCAGTCCTGCCTGCTTCGATGCTGCCTTGGCACATTCCTCAAGGTTGAATTGCTCCCCATCGATAGTGCCCTCCTGCAGGTGCAGATGCTGGCTGCTTCCTAAAGACCATCTTTCACACAGCATGATCATGCGGCATAACCATAATCACATAACTGAGAAGAGACAAGGGTAAACGCTGTCGGCCCCTTTTTGGGCAGAAGGGTGTCCGGCCTTCCTGATGAGGACGGCATCCGTTTGCTTGGAGAAAACATAGTCCTCAGACGAGACGAGTCAGCATGAATTGCACCTTCGAACTCACGCAGCAGGAATGACTGCAACTGCGACTGGCAAGAGGATGGAGACCAGCAACGACGACATGCTACTGCCGGTAATTACTCGTTTAGGATATTGCCTTGTGTGTTCCTATGGACGCCGTTGGAACGACGACGCGCCCACGACGACTACGCAAGGGTGAGACCACATCTACTTACTACTAGCACCATTTGGTACTGAGACGAGCAGAGTTGAGTCGCACTTATTCTCCACGATGGGATGCTGAGAGCAGATCTGCTGGATTGAGGTCTTTCTTCTTCACCTGCCTCGGCTTCGCTTTGGGCTTCGAGGTGCTGCCTCGCCAGACAGACACAGTCATTAGCACACACACTCACACCTGCCATCAGTAGTCACGTTCTGGCAGATGCCTTTTGAAGCTTTCGAGTCGCAACCGCCCATCTTGGGCACTTGCCGAAGGTTGTAGTCTGTTGCTTGGTATGGTAGAACGCTCGCATGTTGCTTGAAATCGGCGACACAAGTGCCCAGCTTAAATGAACAGTCCATGCACAAGCTCTTCACTTACTCTTTATCTGCACTGCAAGCCAAAAGGCTGGGGACAGTCGGCGCAGGATCCAAGCGAGCGAGCATGGTTCCAACAAGGCAGACGCTCTCAGCATGACTGGCAACTCGGGGCAACCTTTTCCAGTGAAGTTGTGCTTCCCCGGCATTGGCGAAACCAGCCGAACATGACGACGAAATCGGACTTCTTCAGCAGTGTTCGGTGACCCGACTGTGATGTCGCATATTGAACTACGACAAGGCGTTGAATTGAGTCGTCGCAGACGTATCAGACGTGCAGTGCTGAACTTGCAGCACATCTGCCAGCTGAATATTTCAGGTGCGCAGCGCTTTCGCCCGTCGGCGTCCAAACTCGTCCAAAGCGAGTCCATGTTGGCATGTACGGCCGTGTCCCGGAACGCTGTGGCAGCAGTCAGCAGGAGATCCAGCCATTTCCTGCCGCTACGGGTCTCGCGGAAGTTGCTTGAGTCTGTGGCTCGTCTGCCCAGCAGCGATGCAGAATTGATTTGGAGCAGTCGCAGCTCCGGCAGCTCGCAACAAGCCAAATGTAGTCGAACCTCATGCGCAAGAACGACAGGCATTGGAATTCAACCGTCTGCAACACCAGCATCACCCCACGAGATACCTCTTCAGGTTGCTTCGCCCCGAAGGGACGAACTCCACCACAGCCGTGGGTGCACCAGTCGGCTTCGGCGTCCTTTTGCTCAGCTTCTTTGGCAAAGGCCGTGGAGTGTAAGAGCCATCAGTGGCTGGATGTAGCCAGATGCGAGTGTCTAGCCACTGCTTTGCGTCTTTGGGCTGTTTGCGACGGGCGCACGCGATGGTCCACTTGTTTATCAGCAATTCATTCTGCTGGAAGCCCCGCTTCTCCAAGGCTCGAAGCAGCTCTGGTCTCGATAAGAGAGCCCGCTCCCAGCTTGCAACGAAAGTTGCACGCCATGCACACTCAAAATATACATCAACGAGGGCAATCAGATCGCCTAAGCGGATGCGATTGGTGTTGGTGTAGTTAAACACCCAGCTGGACGGCTCCAAATGCTTCCAGAACACTACACCATTTTCCGCGATGTTCTTGGTGTTGTGATCCTCTGGGTAGCGGGGTTTCTGGTGATGGCCGTCAAAGCCGTAATAGTTATGATGCTTCAGGGCGAGCAGCTGCCCCGGCTCCGTCCACTCAAAGATGCCCTCGATGACCTGCCGGTTGTCCGGCAAGTGCTCGGTCACCAGCCAGAGCGTAGCAACATCGAAGCTGCCAGGCTTGATCAGTCCGGTGGGCCGCAGCGTTGCAAACGTACCAGGCAACAACACAATCTGGCCTCGGCGGCAGGGACTCACGGTGGCTTATCTACGTAAGCATCGACTCAACATGATAAGGCTTCAGATCCCAAGCTCCTGAAAAGGCTTGCATCATCTCAATGCCGGTGAAGGGGAACTCCCGATATTTCTTGAACATGAGATGACTGCACCTCTGGAACATTTCACACTTCTCGCCTTTCCCTTCGCAAGCCTCAGAATCTTTGAGCATTTGACACTCGATGGGGTTGGGAGCTCGACCAACTCGTTTGTCTCGTGTCAGAGCATGGTGATTGATGCACAGAGCTGGATCCATCCCTTTGTAAGACTTGACGCCAACATGTACGGCGACTACGCCCATCGGCCCTTGCCCCATCCCAATGTCCAGAAGATGGAGACCTTTGAAGGGTCGGTAGCTGTAAGCTTGCTGGTCATACCCCCATTCCCGCGTTGCTGTCCAGATCTTGGACTTCAGTTCTGCCGCCGCTTGGACGGGAAGACTTGGTGGAATCACAGGGCCGGCGCAAGCAAGGGACGTGGTCTCCAGCTTGGAGGGTACGGGATCTTGCTCCTCCTTCTGATACTCCTCAATTTCCTCAATGTCGGGCTTCTCTTCCGGTTGGTCCTCTAAGTCCTGCACCGTCTGCGATGGCTCGTCCTGCTTCGCATCAAAGTCTGAAACCGGCAGTGCCGGGACCAGCTCCGACTCTTGCTTAGCCTCCAGATCGGCCTCAAGCTGGTCTTCGAGATCCAAAGTCCTTTTTGCATCTCCCGTCTCTTCCGACAAGGCTGAACCCCCAGCATCCAGCAAGGACACGCTGTAGAGACCGTACAGTCCCAGCACAAGGATAAGAAAGAGCGCCCAACGTTGTGTGGCCATGTCGGAGGCCTGAGCTTCCCCTCATTGACTCATGTCCTAGAGATGAAGATCGTGACGGGCTGCGGCTGGGCTCTGTCAGGCGTCACAACATGATGCCTGTGCGTCGAACAGCAACGAATCCCCTTGTTTCGAGCTTGAACCCAAAAGGCATCGATCATGACCTCCGCTCTCGTGCCCTCCTGCCTATCTGCCTTGCGAGCACATACATGCACTTCCCGGGGCGACACTACACAGATTGCATCCGTGAATTCATACATCGATAGGTAGCTGCAGGCACACGTGCCTACATGAGTGCGAGCACACACACACACATGCAGACTTTTATCATGCACTGACAAGGAGCGAGCATGCACCCACACAGCTAAACCAAAGCAGCAGCTGCCCACAGCCACATCCCGACCACTACTCTCCATGCAGTTAAACATGCACTCCGCACCCGCCCCCTTGCGGAGACTTCCTCGTGAAGCTTCCAGTTCAACACCTGTCAGCAATCACGGCCAGGTTGGGTCTTAGTCAGCCGTTGACTGGTCTATAGGGCGTAGCAAGCTTTGGTGCATGATGCTAGTTGTTTGGCAGAGTCTGGGCTTTGGAGCCATAGTTTAGTGGCGACACGAGCACACACACACACACACAACAAACAAAAAACAAGGCATGTCGAAAACTGACTCGGCACAGGAGTCCTAGCAATAATGTAACTTTCGACACAGGGCCTGAAGATCTGAAAGAACAGATCGCAAAGTGAAGGCCTCCTCGAGGGATCGCCTCTTATCCAGAAGCTTCTGAACCTCCTTGAGACAGGGAGCAGATCGGAGCATGGCCAAGATCAGGACAGTGTCAGACAGAGCGCGAAAATTGTCCAGATCTTCATGTCCACTTCGGCCTTCATGAAGCTCTGGCAGCTCCCGCAGGCCAACCATGCGCCGTGAAGCTTAGAACGGCTCAAGCTGTTTCTGAACGGCACGGACTGAGGTTCCAGGTCAGGATAAACGACAGCCAGTGGCGGAGCGAGCCAGGACACGGGTTCGTCGAGGTAGTTGGAGTGTGATGGAACATCTGCTACTGCTGTGACAAGAGCATTGGCCTGCTGTCGCAGTGGAGAGGTTGTTGATAGCTGCCGGTGCTCCTTAGGCAGAACGATGCCCAAACGATCAGGTCATCTCTTTGCTAGCTCTTTTCCCCATCTCGAAGGTTGATATTGAAGTTAGGGATGAATGCGGCCACTGAAACTTCGCTTCTTGTGCATGCCACCGGTCTCAAAACCCGACACGCTGTACACAACTAGCTGGTGCCATCTAGTTGTAGATTGTAGATTTTTCGCTGATGCACGTCTTGCTGCCGTACTGATTCACGCTGCATACAGGTTTCACCGATATGCCTACATCGGAAACGAAAGCACAGTCAGCATCAATCCCATCTCCTGATCCCCGGACCCTTCAAGACATCACCAACCGAAGTTCAGAGCACCACACATTTTTCCGGGGGTTGGTTTTCAAAGTCGAACATCTTTCAGCCCGGGCGGAGTGCACCTGATGGCATTTTCTGCACTGAGCTCCAGACGAGCTCCTTCTGGACATGGCCTTGTGGAGCAGGTGTCACAGTGTATGTGAATGCTCACTTTGGGGTCTCTTTTCTTTTGGGCTCCCAAACTATCAGGGCGCTGTATTTAGAGTAGAAGTATATTGGGTTCCCCCAGAGGACCATGATTTTGACAGGTGCCCACATGTGTAGCCTCTAGAACACCATTCCACAAATCGGCACACGGAGTCACGTAGCACGGACATGTAAGAGCACACACTCCATAGTGCCGAACGGGTTTCAGACTCTTCAGACTCTGCGAGGCTAACAGGCTTGAACTGCACAAAGTTCTGCAAGCTTTGGGGCCTAGAGTTCTAGAGGGCCTGGGGGGTACGGGTGGTGCGGGCTGTTAGTTGAAGGTTTGTAAGACAACTTCAGGTGCTGCTCAACTGAGATGAAGGCGCTTCTGCTGATTCAGCTGCCGAATTTCCAGCAGAGTCTGTTGAAGGGCCTGCAACAGGATTCAGAATTTGTTTGAGGAATTCGGCAAGAGCTGCTTGGCAATCGGAGACTCAGACTCATGCAGGTATCTGATTATCTGCTGCCTTTTGACTGTTCCGCAAGCTGAGGCGCAACGTCGGCGCCCGAAGCCTCAGCAGTCATCGATTCCACGACATGCTCCCTGGAACAACTCGGGAGCGCTGGGAAGTCGACATCTCACTGCCTGATCTTTGCAGGCTTGCTCCATCCTCGCAGCAAACACCCGAAGCATCGGCATGTCTCCGAAACCACGCCGCAAACAAGCAAGCTCCTGCCGCGGAGACAATCTGGTTTGACCACAGCCTGCGAGTCGCGCAAACACCCGACGTGCGAATGCTTGCCTGCGTTTCAAGCCTCGACTTAGCTCTCGCCAAAGAACTTTTAGCTTACTTTAGGTAGGGTCAACTTAGCATGACCCAGATGAATGAACCACTTTGGCCTCCGCGTGCAGTGTTTGGCCTTGCAGCTGCGGCACAGCATGCAAATTACACACTTTGACAGATCGAGCGATCAAACAATCGCTGAACAATTGCACTGCTTCCGAGTCAGTGAAGCGCTCCAGTTCATGATTTTGAAAAGCTCCTGCTTCTGCTTGGACCAGACAACTGTAAATTGGTCGAGAGAAAGAGCCAAGAAGACAGCCAGGCAAAGGCGTGCAAGAACAGAGCTTGTTAGGCAAAAGCATCGACGCGTGACTCCTTGATTGTGCAGAGTGGGATTTGCCCAGAAAAACCTGAACTCCAAGACCCTAAAACCATTGTGCCAACGCTCCCTGAAACCTCTTATCTCAGAGCCGTGTGCTCTAGCCGGAGTAGCGACGGGGACAAGAAATGGCCGCATCGAAAGCACTCAGATGTAAGGCTCGGGCACAGGCGCAGGCGGCTGCAGCGCTTTCGCCTCGATTGCCTGCACTGCCATCATCTGCCGTCTGCCATTTGTCAGTTTTCGAGGAGAGGCGTTCCTCGTCTGGCAGTGACGGCAGAGGCTGCAACCTGAGCTCATCGACTCCCGGACTCTCGAACTCTCAGACAGAGGGACGAGGCCAGAACCGGCTGGTTCTCGGTGCCCGCTCCTGAGCCACCTCGAGCCTCCGCAGCACCCCAAGATACAGCGGCCGCCCAGCTACGCAAAGCTGCTTCCGTGGTGTCGTCAGCCGGAGGAGCCACATGCACAAAGAAGACTCTGTGAAAACTTTAACCACGCATGGTGACACGACCGAATCTCCTCGCAGGTGAAACTTGAGGAGCACCAACTAGACTGCTTGGCAGTTCGTTGGGCTGTGCTTGAGCTGTCAATACGGGTTTAATCGCAGAACCCAGCCTTCCGGCGGAGCCGCGGGGTCCTTGGCACCGAGATTCTGGCCCAGGTTCAGGAGGGGCTTCCTCTCCTTCTCCTTGAGCAGCTCCGGCCGCCGTATTCCCAGCTCAGTGGCCGCCGGCGTGCAGCGCAGCAGCAAGTCTGCGCCCCGGGGCCCGAAGGGCTGAAGGGTCTCGAGCACGTCAGCGCTTCGAATCGGGTTCTCAGAGAGGACCAAGCATCGAAGCTCCGAGAGCTTCCGGAGGAAAAAGCTCGGACCCGGCCCCCCGGAGCCTCCATGGCTTCCATCCTTCTCCTCGCTGGGCCTCTCTTCCAGCTCGTCGACTAAAGGAATGGAGGCCCGGCGCTGGCGACCGTGGAACTCGGTGTTTTGGGCCTGGGCCTTTTCTTTGGCATCCGCCAGAGATTTCGCCTGCGCCTGCTGCTTTGCGATCCGGTCCTTCGCTGCGGCCAGCTCCGCGTCCTCTCGAAGCTGCACGGGCTTGAAGGGCTGGCACAAGGCTTGCAGGCCGAGATCCGTGATGCGGTTGCGGCCTAAGCCCAGATACTCTAAGCCTCGGTAGGCATCCAGGGCATCTGCCAACAGCTCGGCCCCGCGATCGCAAATGCGATTCTCCCACCTGCAGTCCAAGCGCAAGCAGGCACAGACCGAGAATGTGGCACTGGAAAATAACCGGGCTGTTTAAGCACAGGGATTACTTTTGATTCTTAAGCCGTCTGCTTTCCGTTGCTCCAAGGCACAAGTTTAACGCCCTGAGCTGCCAGGGGCACTTCGAGAGGGTGGCACACACAGGCCCCAGTTCGAATCGCGTGATGGAGCATGCCCGAAAGCTCACCTTGGCAAGGCTCAGCTCTCACAACGGGTTTCAAAAGCACGGCACCTTTGGCAGCTTGCCTTTTCTGGAACTGCTGCAGTAGGCCCTTCGATCGTGACCGGCTCTTGATGCTTCGAGCAGAGCAGGTCCGGCCGTCAAAGTCGAAAAAAAATCCGAAGATACGAGTAACCCGCAATCGAAGGCACGGATTCCAGCACCGTGCTGGGCTGCAGGAAGGCTGCGAGGCTCAGGCCCAAAGCATCCTCTTCAGCTTCGGCGTCCTCGTCCTCGGTGTCGGGGAGGCTCTCCAACGCCTCCTCGCGGCTTGCGGGGTGCTCGGTGCACGCTACACTAAAGGCTAAAGGTTCTTACGAGCGAAGCAATGCTTCTTTAGGTGTTTTCTCCGCGAACAAAACCTCACTCTAAAGGGTCGGTCCTTCAGGACCTGAAGCGTGACGAGGCCACCGCCATCTGCACCGTAGTCCGGGCCGTCAAGGACCTCGAAGACCTCAAAGACCTGGGAGCCGCTGACCCCGAGCCTCTCGAAGAGGAGCGAGTGGAAGTCCGGGGCTTCCAGCGGGCCATCCTTCACCGGCAAGGCCTCCCAAGCCTTCTCCAAGCTGCGGAAACGACTCAGAAGCCACTCCTTGAAGTTCGTCAAAAGCCTCTCGGACTGCAAGGTGTAGCGCTTCCGCTCTCGTGCCTCCAGAAGGCTCGAGGCCCGATCGAAGGCGGAGGTCTCTTCGCCCTCCTCCCCCTCCAAGGGCAAATCCTCCTCTGCCAAGGTCGGCAGGGGCAGATCCAAGTTGTTCCACTCGATCTGCAGGGACTCCACTGAGCAATTGCCTTCTGCGAGGCCCTGAGCCAGCAATCTGAGCATCTCGCAATCCAAGTTGCAATCCGAGAAGGACAACACCTTGATGTTCTGCACCGTCGGCAGCAAAAGGCCAATCAGGCTGATGGTGGTCCGATCGAAAAGGAAAGACTTCACAGTCAGGTTCGGGCCTTCCTTCGGCGGCTTGGGCTCTTCCATATGGAATCCCATGGAGCCCAGGCCGCCCAAACCCCCCCCCAGCAAGGCCGACATGTCTGGCGCCTTGACGAGCATGCTGGGCCTCCGCCTGTCTTGGTGCGAACTGGGCAGCGCGGACTTGCTGGGGCTGCCTTCTCGAGCTCTCTTCATTCGGAAAGCAGGGTGCACTGCAGCGTTTACCGTGGAGCACAGTTTCCGCAGGTCCACTCCCAGCATTCCAGTTGGCTCGAAGCCTGAAGGTAGCTCACCAGGGACATCTAAGTGGTCGTTGATGCCATACACCCAGATCGGAGGCCAGATCCTGGGCTCAGCCTCGTCCGCGATGTGCGCCCTCGTCATGGCTCCGAAGCTGCCCCCGCCCGTGGCCCCCGCGTGGCTGATCCAAGCGCTGCACATCGAGCCCAGAGTCAGATCGGCCATGTACGCTGCAGAAGCTGGTGTCTAGCCTATTTCAGAAGCATGTGCTGGCAAACTCATGCAACCTGCCCGCCTTGGCACCGCGGAGGCTCCTACAGAAACGGCAGCACTCAACATCAACAGGGCTCCTGGATGCCATGACGGGTCCTGGTGCCAGCACGCGCCAAGACTGCGCACTTTGGGTAAGCGAGGGCGGCAGCGAGGCCGGTGTGCTGCTCATGCTGTCGCCGGCGCTCCATCTGGCATGGGCTCTGATTTGTACTTCTCGGCGCTACTTGGGCGTCACATAGCGTCATACTGCATCCCTCCCTCAGTATCGGAATTCCCGCTGCGACCAGATTCATGGCCTCAGAGCAACGCTGCTGCTGGTCCCTTGGGTGCTGCGTGACAATCGGCGCTCAAGCGTCGGCGACATGGCCATCTGCTAAGCATTCCGGCATGAGCTCACGACGGTTTTCCGACGGGGCTACCTCGTGCTAGGGGGTAAGTCCTGGTGGGGGGTTAGCACCAATGGCTGCAGAGCCAAAGACCTCGCCTTCAGTAGAATAGATACTGAAGTTGCTGAGGCATGCTCTGCTTTGCAAGGATGTTCCCCGCTTTACATGGGGATCCTCAACAGCCGATAAGACAGCTTGCAACCAAAAGCAGCGATGGTCTCCCATTTTGGCCACAAAGGCCTCAAGAAGCTTGTTATAGTCTCTGGTGACTGTCCAAGGAATGAAGCGAGAGGTCTTTGCAGCCTTTTTAGTCGACTGGATCGGCGGAGCCTCTGCCCGCATCTTGCTCCTGTACTTTGCAAGCCGCTGTGCCGTGAACGTGTGAAACTGCACATCTGCTGGCGTCAGAAGTGCCCAGCTCAATCTGTTGCGCAGCTTGTAGCATTCAGAAGGAGCTGTAGGGGACATAAGGGACATAAGGGACACTTCTGCCCAGGCTTTTGTGAAGGACTTGATGCCTTCGGAATGTGCCTGGCCTGTCCTACTCGCGGGAACGCGAGTGCGTGGCTGTCCAAGCCTCCAGTAAACTCAAGGATAGGCAAAGAGAGATGCTCGCCGCACTTTAGAAGCCGCAGCTGGGGATGGCACGCGCCTAACATCTGTCGCACCTGGCTCCGCAAATCCCCAGCTCGCTGATAGCTGTAACATCATGCCAAGCCATCCAACACTTGAGGACGGTGCAGAACGCGATCTGGCTCAAGAGTCCTACTTCTTGGTCACCTCCAGGAACCTCAGATGTCGCACTGAACTGTAGCCTAAGGCCTCAAGGAGAGTGGGAGGCGTCATCTCTAAGGAGCCGGCTGGTCATAGATAATTTTGACGTAGCCCTGGCAAGCAAACGGAGACGACAGTGGGAGCAGTCTGAGGTAGAACGGGAAGAGCGTGCCCGGTTCTCATGTTCAAGTGTATCACGACAAATTAGCTTCTAGCCCTGACAAGGATTATTCGTTGGTACTTCTTCTCCTTCACTTCCCTGGCCTTCGCCAGCTCGGCGCCATTCGCCACCAGCTGAGGCAAAGTTTGATGTGGAGGTCGCTAGTTGGGTCTCAACGAAGGCAGGGGCAGAAACCTATGCTCCTGCATGGCGGAAGACCCGCTGCCGGGTTCAGGGGGTGAGACTGTAGGGCACTGTAGGGCCTTGTAATGCTTGGGTTTTTGAGATAGCTGGAGCTCCTTCCTGCCCTGGTTTACCAAGGCCTGGCTCCATGCTTCGTATTGCTTGCTTTGCTGAGCCTTTGGTATGGCTCTTCTAGGATGATTCTCAAAGGGCACTCTTGGAGGAGTCCTGGTGATGTCTTGTGCGACAGTGTGCATTGGAAATAACTTCGTGAGAGAATGGCCCCCGCACCCGTGCAACCACATGCTCAGATGCTGTACTACGTGCTGTTGTTGTGATACAGAATGTATGCACAGGCACTGCATATATCTTAGATATGGCTATATGGAAGAGATAGAGATGTGCGATTCACTCTGTATAAACACTGATCTGTGTGTGTGTGTGCGCGCACCTGGATATATGTATATATATATATACATATATATATATATATACACACACATACATACACGGTATACATAAGTAAGTTGAAGATAACATTGATAACCCAGCATAACATAAGTGAAAAAATGAATGAATGAATGAATGAATGAATGAATGAATGAATGAATGAATCTGCATATGAACATGAATGAGAAAGTGAATATGAATATGAATACATGTGTATATATATATATGTAGGATACATCCATATATATATATATAGAAGAGAGAGAGAGAGAGCATATATTCATATGTTTGTATATTCACATATCCGTATATTCATATCTTATATTCGTATGTTCATATCTTCATATAATTACAGATCCATTCATTCATACATGCATATATTCATACACTCATATATTCATGCGTTTACATAAGTGCATGTACATATACATCTACATATACATGCTATACATATATATATATATATACATATGTGGCAGTTAGGCAGGCAGGCAGCCAGCCAGGCAGGCAGGGCAGGTGCGGCACCGGGTAGATGTGACGACGGATGCATGTGAACATCATGTTGGCTTGGCTCTGGGCCAGGTGGCTCTTGGTCTCCAAAAACTCCTCGCCAACTCAGCATGCATAGCAGGAAATCATGACCCCAAGGGACCCCCAAAAGGCAGTCTGAGTCACACCCGAACCTGGGAACCCAACTTGAACATGTACCAAAGCTATCAACCTTGCCGAGTTTCTGGCCTCAAGGGGTGGTGGGGTCGGGGGTCACGACTACCCCGTGATTCCTGCACCGTGTGGATTCCCATGGTCTTCGGGTGCACGAGGTAGAGAACTACCTTTCAAGCTGTCCGCTGTCAGCATGGAAGGCCATGCGGAATTGGGACTTGGAATCCTGCTAGTAGCTGGGTCTCATAGTAGATGTCGACATAAAAAGAAATAACCTCAGCCACTCAGCTTGCGGGCCCTTGGCCTTCGTTGAATCAGGCTCTCCAGGTCTAAGTGCACGACATAGAAGGGTATGCTAACCAGCCACTCGAAGCAGTACAGCGCAAATGACCTGAGTGAGCGATGTGCAATTTGCACATGTTGCTGCGAGGTAGCCTGCGCCACCTTGTAGCAGTCCAAGTGCTACACTGGCTGAGCGCAGTTTAGCTACGAGCATATAGATCCAGGCTTCTGCTTTGGGCCCAGGCGCTGCACAGTAGAGGCACCAGTAAAAGAGCCTGGCTCTGAGGAGAAGTCCAGCAATGTCCAGCAGAGCACTTGCGCGAGAAGCTCACGGTGATCAGCGCCGGACCACACTTTTCTATCGGGAGACTCCTCCTGCAAGGAGTGAAGTGTCTGCACCTGAAAGTTGCGGGAAGCAGAGACCTTTGCTGTGAGCTTTTAGGGCCCCTGGGGTGGCTCTGCCCGGCTTAGCGGCTTAGCAGCTCGCTCCTATGTTGCCGTGTGCGAAACAGGAGCGCAGTCCTAGGGAAAGGAAGTAAGCACCATTCAAGCGCCTACAATACCCCGTTTTTGTTAACCCTGCCAATAAACATGTGCTCAAATCTTTGCAGCCTTTGTCAACGAACTGATCCGCATAGTGAACATAGTTGGTATGGTTCGCTGAGGCAGGAGCCAATGGGAACAGGATTGCAACGCAAATCCACCTCATCCGACAAGAGAGAAGCATGAGCTCAAAATACATGCCTCGGAAGATATGATGAAGCTAAGGCAAGGACAAGGGAAATATGACCAAGTAGTAGGGCCTCAAACCACGAAGCTCGGTGCGATTGAGCATCGCACTGGATCCCTACACACCAAATAGCATGCCTTCAACATCAACAGAGATAAGTGTTGACAATAAGCATAAATCCCGAGGCAAGAACAGCATCGGTTGGAAAAGGAGGCCCGCCCACTTCGGCCAAGGATCCAGTTTGAGGGCTGAAAAGCAACGTCATGCAGTGGCAAGTATTTTTGTTGCCTGACATTTGCAAGGGCTCGCTTCCTGTCTCTCCTCACATCCACTGAGAAGCTATCAGCTAGCACTGGATTCCTATGCTTCGGGCCGCATCATCTGAAGCTGCATGTCAGACACAATCGCAACCTTTCGAACGTAGGCGAGCGATGCTGGCAGCCGCGGCAGCTACCACATCTTGGCAAGACTCGCCGCCAACGGTGCGTCCGTACTCATGCTTCTCGTGCAGTCTCGTCGCAGCAAGGCATATCCGTATCCGCTATGAGGCATGCTGAGGCACAGTTGCGTGTTGATCTTCCGGCCTGCATACGGCGAAACGGAGCCGCGGCCTAAGCATCCCTCAACATCCTGCACTCCTCATCACTGTCAGAGTCCAGATCGACAACGACCGTGGTATGCGCACCTGCGGCCGCGGCTGCAGGAGGTCGACTTGGTGGCAGATCCTGGGCTGGAGGTCGGTAGGCGTCCCAGCAGCTGTCCAGATCTGCCAGCCATTGCAATCCCGCAGCATCTTTCGTGCTTATCGGTGACCGCCGCACAGCATGGACTTCAACATGCTGCTTGGAATCGGTGCTCTCACTGGGCTCCGTCTTCAACGTGGCTGTCGGTATCAAGCGAAACTCGCGTGTTCCATCTGCGAGGTCAGCAGCGACCACGCAATCCAAGGACATTGGGCCCTGTTCGGATCCATCGGCCGTCTCGGCAGAGGACTTGAGAGCAGCGCTTGCGACATCCTTTGAGATGCCGAGCTCCCACATCAACTCTTGCCGCGAGACCCGAGGACGGAGGCCTAGGCAACACAGCTTGTTAAGCTCATTCAGGGATGTTTCTCGGTGGCGTCAGATCTGTGAGGACTTACCATGACCCGGCCTTCGAGTGCACGCCGCGCTGCACTGGCGATGCTGGCGGCTTCGGTGGCTTCTCCGACTTCGGCCGCAGGCTCGCCGCTGTCGGCCGCAGGCTGGCCGCTGTCGGACATGGAGGCACAGCATGATTCCGCGTGAGGCAGGCCTACGGTGGGGCTCGCTCTTCCGACTGTAGTTCCAAGTCTCCTTGCGAGGCATTGTTAGATTCGCGAGAGTAACTACAAACCTGACCCTGCTAGAACATCACTCTTCGAGATCCATAAACTTAGTCTCTTATATAATAGGGTTGCCGTAAAATAGTTCATGTCTAAACTCAAAGCAGAACTTCCACGGACACGGAAAGACGTGTGGCTGGCGAAAGCATGCCCTCGTCAGTCGCAGCCCTCACACTTAGCACCGCCCCCGGGGTTTTGCTGCGACACCATCAAGCGATGGCAGGTGAAACAGTCTCCCACATCTATGTCGAACATGTCATGTGAGACTTCGAGATGACGGAGGCGACCCATCTTGCGAGTGCTGGGTTTAGGATAGCTCAGGGACGTCTAGGGTCGAGTTCAAAGCCGTGTGTCGAAGCGACGTCTGTTCGTCTCCTTCGCTGCACCGTCGACTGCTCTGTCGCGGCAGCTGACCATTAGCTCAGCCATGCACCTAAAGCTACAAAAGGTCACATCGTTCAAGACAGTCAAGATTTGAACACGGTTCTGCGTGCACTGGGATTTCTCTGGAATAGGACTTGTGCGACACGGCCTTTCACCTTCGGTGAAACGCAAACAAGCCAATGACAAGCACTCATCATGTTGCACTGGGATTTCCGAGTGGATATTCACGGCTCTGTCACCGTTCATGTTTCGCACGTCAGCACGACGCACTGTCTGTGCTGCTTCGCATGAATTCTCTGCATCTTTGCGACTGGTACTGAAGCGTTCGACGTTGTCGCACGCTGCATGCAAGGAATCTATCCATCACAATCTATAATAACCGCTATAAAGTTCGTGGCGTCGTGTAGGTAGCGGATGCAACAGGACATGAGAAGCACGAGAAAGAGCTGGGTACGTGTGTTGGCGAGGTGCCGCAGCACTCTTGCTCTCAATACCTCAGTGATCACTGAGTCGAGAGCTAACTCAAGACCGTATTCGCTTCTGCAGCAGAAGCATGATGTAACTTCCGAAGATGGCGCCCGACCACCAGACAGGACCAGACCCCTGGGACCCCGGCGCAATGCTGGCAATGACCTTCCTCTGCTTCTGCCACTCCTCACCTGTAGTTCGGTGAAGCTGCGACGGCATGCGGCTGTGCATGTCCCTTCGAGGGCATTGATGTGCTGCTATTGTTCGAAATGCTCGTGCGAGTGCTTGTGCCAGCTGGGTAGTTCGGTCCAGAGGACTACCTTTTCGAGAAACTCTGAGCATGGAGAAAGCTGGCTCGTTTCCAGGCCGGCTAACAACCGGCTGCTACGGCATCATTCATCAGTCCGTTGTTCCGGCTGCGGCTCGCTTTGCTACATACTTCGTCTTCGTTGTCCTTGCGGGAAGGTGGGGGGCTCTCGCACGGACCCCCACTGTGGCAGCCTGAAGCGGCTTCTGAGGCTGGCACCCATGAAACGCCCTTGGAGCCAGGACTCGGCATACTCGATCTGGAGCTTCGGGTCCACTTGACTGAGCGGGAGATGCGTTTAGAAGTTTAGAAATCGGCCTGCCAGGCAGGTGCTGCAGTGCCCTGCCTAGGGTCCTCCTGAAGCTTCTCGACGATATCGTCGACATCAACAACTGATCCCCTCGGTATTGGGAGCGCTGCTCGAAGCCACAGGGCGAACTTGAGGCTCATTAGTCTTCTCTGCGGGGAATGCAAGCTTTTTGCTTCCTGGGCCTCTCCCAATTACTGCAACATGCGATCCGATCCCCGAAGCACGACCACGCTCCCTAGATGTCCTAAGCCCGTAAGCATGAGTTGAAACGAAGATGGGCTGAGCCGTGCGCTTGTCAACATCAATGTGCCAAAGACCGCAACAGAGGCAGCCCAGTGCCAGAGGCCTTTGTATATGGAAACTTGGGGAAGAAACAACGAAACGCCGATGGCTTCAGCACTCTACCAATAGCTCTGTGAACTAGTGCCCGCTCCCCCATTCTCAGGACGGCGGCACGATGGCAATGCCGAGGAAGAGGATGCCGAGGCTGGGCACGGGAAGCAGAAAAGGATGAAGCGATGCGAGTGTTCAGTCCAACACTCCTTGAGTCCCTTGCGCTTCGCCGGTGCTCATAATGCCTCCGGTATACGGACCTGATATGCAGGGATTGAAGTGAACCTCCTCCGAGAGTGACAGTTTCGTCTCGAGGCCCGACCAGTGCCCCCGAATCCAGTTAGCAGAACCCTTGCCCATTT